>DWNK01000040.1:0-16974 GCA_018250315.1 Hyalothyrus neleus pemphigargyra | reverse complement strand
ACAGACAGGCAGGCAGACTTAGTAGTACTTAGGCAGAGTTACTTTCGCATTTATAATATTAGTATGGATGAATACGGATCCTGCATAATTTATACCTACAATACGGGTTCACGAATTCAACTCAAAAAACGAATCACACCCACCAAAAACTTTAAAAAAATATTTAATTTCAAGAGGAGCTAAGCTTATAAAGCCTAAAGCGTCTTTAATAGAATAAAAAAAATATGGTAAATATTTTTCGGGTATGGCGAATGGAGGATTTCACAGAATGATTTATGACTCTTTGAAATATTGCGGCGTGACCTGGGTTATTCCGTTCTTCACATTCTTTTGGACGAATGAATTTCATCTCCGCCTCTTTCTTTTCCTACAGCGATAATGAGTCATCACTCATATCCGTATGATATTTGATAAAAATAATAATTATTCAGGACTGCGTGAAGTTATTCGGATGTCTATTGGCGGCAGTGGATACTTACGAGTAAGTACCTATATCTACTGTTCACCGTTGTTACTGTGCAAGCAGTTGCAGAAAATCATAGCCACCTGAATCAACTACAATAGTATAAAAATAAGTCTAATCTAAAGTGGATAGAAATAGTTATGGTGGTATATTATCACCATGACTTCACCAATACCTTTAAATAGGGATATTCTCAATTACCATATTTGCATCGCATAGGTACATTATAATAAAACTGTAACAGAAAGATTGTTAATTTGTGCGTTATCTACATAAACCTACCTATTGATGAAATTTATTGAGTAAAATTGTTTCGTGGAACGAAAGTATGGCAAAAGGTTATAATTTTACTGTTGAGCAACATATGGGATCCTTTTTATATCATTATTCAACATTAAATAAACTTATTCAATATATACTGGTACCGGCAAGTTAGCTAAACTAACTATACCAGATAAATTCCTACTCATAACTCATTTATTAATTTATTCAAAGACTACAAAATAAATTGCATGGTCACCATCCGGAAAATAGTACATCCACAATAACATGTACCTACCATAAGGCTTTTATCAATAAAATTTAACTACAGAGATTTAATTAACTGTGGCTTGTTTCTTATACGAAATCTTCGTGTTTGTATAATGTAGAATTCGTGTTCTAGATTTTAATGTTTTGTGGGTTATGATAATAATGTTATTAGATGACATAGTTATAGGGAGGAAGGTCGTATGCACAGCACACGCTGAAGCAACGTTGAAGTATAAATATAAAAACAAATGTCCACATAACATCCTTTTGGTAGAACAATACGTTATTGCCATTTCATATGGATATGAAACGTAGTATTTCATGGATGGAGTAATTCTAGGTATCTAAGTACTAAATGAATAGTTACGCGACTGGCCCCAATAGTTACGGGGTCAGAGACGATACGATGTTATTTACATGTGTTTTCCAAATGTTATTTACAAATAAGTACCTAACACCCGGATATAGATAAATTAAGCTACTATACAAATTATCATACTATACAAATTTTATTCTTAGCGAGAACAATCAAAAATATCTTCGATAGTTTTGTTTATTTTTTGTATATTTTTATTACTATTGTGATACCTAGTCTGAGTAACTGGGACTTTAATTTGTTTATAATGTGACTGTTAAATATAAACAAAAAAGGATTAAATAATTCATTATATAATAAAACCTTGTTTGCACGCACCTTTAAAAAGAAAACCACTCCAATGTTTTCTGCGTTATGCCACTGAAATAATATTTCGTCCTACACACCGGTATTGCAAGTATGCAATAGTTTCAGTTATGGTCCATTGTATTTAATACTGCTAGTTTCAATTTGAAGGCCCTGTGCCGCTGTTTTATTAGCGATTATAATGTGCACGTAGAACACCGAAGGAGCGCATCGTGGCAAACCGCCGGCAACCCGGCTCAACACTCGCGAATAACTGAGTTGTACGCTGTTCAGTTGACTGTACTGCTGTAGATTGTAGTATAGTTGAATGAAACTTAGTTAGACTGTGTAGCCTACTTGGAACCTTGTCGCGTTCCTGCACCGTAGGATGTTCGCGTTGCTGTATGCATTACAAATAACAAAATGTGTTTCACTAATTGGCTGGTGCATATCAATTAAAACAATTTATAAAGATGAACATTAATGTTCACAATGCTACAATATTGTTGTACTATAACACATGTGTATATAAAGTAGAGGTTAAAAAATTAAATTCATCAGGATAACCTACCCACTTAGTTGGAAGTAAGTATTTTTGGGCTTCGTCACTAAGGTACTGGGTATTTTTACCTTATAGAGAAAAAGAAACGAAATATTTTTTTACAATTTATTTTCAGGCCAATAATCTTACTATTCTAATTAATTTACCTATCGCCGTTATAGGTGCCTACTATCACCTATAACGGCCACGTGAATTTAAGCAAAATGTCGTAATGAGTTCTTTAGAGATGTAGTCATAATCGGATAAACATAAACATTTTAGAAAACAACCACATCATAATTGGTTAAATAGTGCTAATTTAAATAAATATCGTTGGGACTGACATAATTAATTATATAGGTGCCTTGAAAAGATAGGTTTAGCTATAAGGTCGCTTTTTGTGTAATACCTATGTGTTTTTTATGTCGTTTTATTTTTTATTTAATTACCTATACCTTTCCATCCTTTACGATATACCTTAATAGGTAGGTATATCGTGCAAAAAAAACCCTATTTTTTATCTAAATCTCCTTATCATTTTTAATTACATTGACATAGTGCAGAGAATTCAACTTAGAATTTTCGGGAAGCGTGTCAATTGATAAGGAACCATCCTATCCTTCCCAGCCCATCCCTTCCCTTTTCCCTACAAAGCCAGCGAGCATTGGCAACTCCTCTGGTGTTGCAAATGTTCATAGGTCATAGGTATATCTCGCCTGCCTCTTTGTTTGGCTTATAGATACATAAAAAAAGGTAATTAAATCGTCACTCTGTATATTTGTACGGTGTCCACAATAAGGTACTTAATGTTATATTCTATTACATAGATACAACATGAGCCAGTTGTATGTATGTAGAATATAACAGTGGCATTAATTAAACGTGCGTGAAAAAAACATAAAATTATAAATTGATAAGAAGAATCAGTGAATTTGAATTGACTTTAAAACAGATAATTCAATTTTAATTAATGTGAGAATATAACATAGAGGACATTATTGTCGTATTGCTTATGCGGCTTAAGAGGATAATGATTACCTATTTGATTGCGCATTGCAAAAGCGGTAATAGTCAAGTCTAGTGCATTGATATTCAATGTGGTCTACATCAAAGCAAAAATAACAAAATAGTTCATACTGACACTATGGAACACTAAACCAAAGTAGGTAATTCAAAATAAACTTTATTACATAACCAACTTCTATAACCACAAAGGTTTGTTCAATTTAATTACTTTATTCTAAAAATACAACACAATATTCATATATTTAACACGCTTTTTTTATAATATAATCTTCTGTCTTAGCCATTATATGCCCTATATGTGATTTCCCTATCCATAATTTATTATCTTATTTAATTTATAACTATAGAATGTATTATGTAACTGGTCCCTCCAGTATTTGTATGCAAATAAGTATTTTTAGAAGTCCATGTCCCAACCCGAGGTCTCGTCAGGTGGCAGTTTGTCTTTCGGATATTTCTCAAAGTTGGATAAGTCAAGGTCGTGAGCAACGGTCTGCACCAGTGGAGCTTTGAGCTTGCCCTCACGTAGATTCTCCCAATCGAACCCAAGGAACCATCTGTTAAAAAACATAAATACTTTGTAGAAAAAATATCAAGCTAACTAGGTATATGCACCACAAAAACAGATATTATAAATAAAACCATAATTTATACAATATCTTCTTAAGTTTCAAAAGTAAATGTTGGTTCGTAGATCATATTTACACACATACATAGTTTAACAGTCAAAATATTTTATGAAACTTTCATTTTAGTAAATGTTACTTGCAGCCTTTCAGTTTTTGTGTACATAATACATTTAGGTATAAGCGCATGCCAAGGAAGACGTTAATTCTTTTGCGAAATGCCGCAGTTCGGGCAGTATTGATCAGAGAAGTGCACTATAACAGTATTATGATGTTCAGCAGTAGAGTAGTTATCGTGTAAATGTATACTCTTGCAAGCAACTTTAACTATGTTTGTCCACCGATTTTCCTTATTTTGGAAACAAACATTTACACCAAATAACCTAATATTGCAGTCAATAACCATGACCAAAGTCGTCGTCAATCGAAGTCGAAAACTTGGATATCATTTAAAAAAAAAAAAATTACCATTCCGCACAACATTGTCCCTATATGCATCTTGTCCTCAAACTCCTCAATTGTTCTTAATCTTCGTCTGGGTCAGTTATCTACAGATTAAAAAAAATTGTAAGTTACTTACTTATGATTTTTGATGTCAGTGATCCCATTCTTGAGATAGCCAAGTCGCTCGGCGGGCCAGGGCCGGCAGAGCTTGCGGATGAGCACCTGCGCGGACTTGCTGACGCGTGGGTGGAAGGTGACGGCGTCGATACCGCGCAGGATGAGCGTGTACGTTTTCATGTGGTCGCCGCCCACTGCGCGGAATGGCGGCTTGCCCACCAGCAGCTCGTGGGTCAGCACGCCCAACGTCCAGCAGTCGGCTGCGCGGGCGTGACCCTGGTTTCAGAGTTTAGAGAACCTTAACCGATTTCGAATAGGTTATTTGTGTTATATGCCTCTGTAAGTTCGTGCTGTGGTTTCGGAGTGATTTTTAAGAGATTTGGAAAAAGAAGGAGGTTATTTATGACACGAATGCCCCTAAAAGATTAATCCTTTTTATTAGACTTGGAAAAACGTATTTTTTTTATGTGTAAGCCAAACGAAGAGGCAGGCGAGATACATGATGGTAAGCAGTTACCGCCGCTTATGAGCAACACCAGAGGAATCGCTAATGCTCGCTGGCTTAATCGCGGGCGGGATAGGATATAAAGGATGGGAAGGGTGGGAAAAGGGACTCTGGCTCTCAAGTGCACTACCGGAACACAACAAGTCGCTATTGACAGTAGACTCCGACCTAGGGGTGGTCGCTAGCCAGTCAGGTCACACGATGGGACCATACCACCAGCAAAATTTATATGAAACTTTGTAATTGAGAGTACTCCTTTTTAACTGACTGCGCTAGGACGTTATTTGTGTACGTATGCCCTTAAAGATTTTAGCATTTTTATTAGACTTAGAAAAAGATTATTTTTAATTTACTGTTCTGTTGATGAGCTCGAGTCCTGTCTCAGAATGAGAAGATGCCGTAGTCTCGTCGTCAAACCAATACCGCACATATGGTTCTACAACTTGTGTGATAAAAACTAGCGCGATTAAGTAAATGTGTTGTTACCTTATTAAGAACTATTTCAGGGGCAACGTATTCAGGAGTTCCCGCGAAAGTCCATGTCTTACTGTTATGTGGCAGTCTCTTGGCAAATCCAAAATCAACCTGTAGATAAGAAAAAAAAAATAAAAGCTATGTTCGAAATTACACAAAGCCACTGAAAATCGTATTTATTATTCAAATTGAACGAACCTATTGGCATTGTCCTATGTAACGTTTAAAAAACCAATTAACTTTACTAAAAGTTAACCAAAAACATTCTAAAAGTGGGACCGTTTGGACTCAAAAATAATGATCGACTGGGCGGGCGCGCGGGAGAAAAAGAGTGGTGCAGCGCGGCACTGCCTTATAGCTGCACATTGTCCGAGCTATGGATACGCTTTTACAAACTTCCGGGGCCCCGGCAGCGTTTGTCTTTCAGTGAAGACACCTTCTTAGGTGATGGGGCTGGAGTTTCTTCATTTCCTTTTCTTTAAGGAACACTGCAACATGTCCTTCGTTCAACTAAACAACCTTTATTTCACGGTTTAGTAATAATATTACAGTTCATAAGTGTAGCATCTAGCCTCGGGTAATCACAGAGGAACAGTTATCAAAAATATAACAATTAACATTATAATTACCAGTTTAATATATCCATGCTTGTCGAACATTAAGTTCTCAGGTTTGAGATCTCTATAGATAATGTCTTTGGAATGTAAGTATTGGAAGGCTTCCACGACACAAGCAATCATAAACCGAGCGATATTTTCGGGGAAGTACCGTTGTTTCTGCAGTATGGTCCATACGTCGCCACCAAGGACTGGCTCCATTAAAAAGTATATGTATTTATTGTCTTTAAAAGTGCGATAAAGTCTGGAATTATAAAACGAAGTAGGTATGTTAATTTGCATAGATTTTAAACTTATCACAAATTGAAATTTATTATGTGCGTCAAGAGCAAATTTTTTTTATAGGCACTTCGATGTATAACATTCGTTTATTGCTACATAAATATAAAATATAGGACTTTAACAATCGATAGACTATCTTGTGTAGTTCTCTTCCTAAGATCTAGGTCATAATGGGGTTCTCCAATGACTAGTCGAAAGTTACAAATTTTCAAATAGAATAATAATACTATAACCTTGTAAATGTTTGTTGTATGCGCCAGATGAAAAAAAACATCAAGTTTTATGTTTTCTATTTATAAAAGAAAACTTCAATATTAAGTTTCTAGAATAGTACCTATTTCAGCTAAAAATACTTATGGTTATCAACATTGTTAACGATACGTAACACGCTGATCACATGCTAATTTCGCATACGTATTTCCTAATTACACTTATCGATGAATGTCATCAAAGTGTAATCGTTGAAAAACAAGACAAATTGATTGAAAAACTAAATAAACACCTGCAAATAAATCGGCTATGACAAATCATCATGATATTCTTCTCATTAAATGCGTGCTCTTGTTGCTGTTGTTGCACCATGTCTATTTTCTTGAGGCATTTTAGGGCGAACGTGAGTGATGGATTACGTTTGTATTGAACAAGCTCCACGCGGCCGAACCCTCCCACACCCATAGTTCCAACAATTTCAAGATCTTTGAGCTCCACAAATTCGTATTCTAAAACACAAATAAGTCATTAAAATGATAAATAAAAACATATCATACATGGAAGATTATTGTAGATTTGATACCCACCGCTTTTAACTTCTGAAGATTTTCTCTGCTGAGACAGCCGAGGCACTGCATGCCGAATGTTCTTTAGTTCATCTAGGTTCCCCAGGAATTCAGTAAACGGCCTGCGTTAAAGAAATCGCATGGTATAATTACCTTTTTTCGGACATTTAGATGTGAATGTCTAAATGAAAACTTCCTTATCTTCTCTTATTTAAGAAAAAGATACAAACCCGCGTTCGAGGGTAAGGCATTCCACGCCTGGAGGGAGTGCAGTGACGGTGGCGAGACGGCGGTCTTCGTGAAGCAATGCTTGCTCGCCGAAGTAGTCACCACGACGAAGGCTGCCCACACGCCGCTCGACCCCATCGTCCTCACGCTTCGTGACTACCACTGCGCCCCCACGGATGATGTAGAACTTATCCCCTCGATCCCCTTGCCGCACAACTGGCGTGCCCGCCGAGAAGAACTCCTGTCCTCAATTAAAATGGCTTATTTTATTTTAATACATATATAAGATAGAGTTAAAGTGCTGATAGCTGCATTAAATAAAGTAAATGAGTAACTACAAACTACTTAAAATGTTAAAGAATAATATTCGTGTGACATGCTTAGGGTTTCGCGCGACCAACGCACTCAGAGCATTGTTGACTAATTAACGAAAAGGTAGACAAGTCTTAAAAATCTATAAAAAGCAAAAACAAATTTTAATTTTAAAAGTCTGTGAATTATTAAAAACTAAAATTAGACCTTGATAAACATACCCTCTTGAGAAAATCGGAAATTTGAGCAAGCTCGATATGATTAATTCCTTGAAGTAAAGGAACAGACGAAAGGAAGCGCATATTGTCCTCTTGCTCCTGCCTTCCGCTGCGTACCATAATCTTTTGAAAAACCCGTCGCTCTAGCGTCCATACCTTCGCTTCTGTTATACCTTAACATAAATATATTGATGCATAATTAACTAATTCCAAAGAGACTTCGGTTTATACATAGGCACTTAGGAGAAGATTATTCATGAAGGTTAGATAAGGATTACTCACTACTTTATCGCTAGACCCCAGCGGGGAACTTTTGTGTCTACCAATCCGCACTTGGTCAGCGTGGGAGACTATGGCCTACTATTTTGAGAAGAGACCCGAGCCCACCAAATAATGGTTGACGACGATACAAACTAAGCCACACCGAAAGGTTTTGACTTGATTTATATTTAAACGATGTTTTAACCAACCGACCATGACATAATCAAAACATGAGATAAAATTTTACATCCGAAGTAACAGCAGATTAAGATCTGCTATTACTTCGGAAGACTAAATTGCTACTTAAAGTCGCCGCAGTTGAAGTCTGTAGAATTGAACCACAGTCATTTAACAGCAACCTGAATTGTTACGTTGTTTTTTTGGTTTGATTTGAAATATAAGAAGAAAGAAGACAATAAATATAATACAGACATTCTTAATTGCTTACATCTTATCGATGCGAAACGTTTGGCTTTGTATAAAATAGCTAATTCGCCAAAAGCTTCTCCGGGACCAAAGTTTTTAACAACTTGTCCTCCTTTTAGCACTTCGAATTGTCCATAGGCAGATACAAACAAATGACTGCCGCTCTCGCCCTCGCGAATCATTAAGCTCCCAGCAGGAAACTCTTGTGAACTCATAGCTTCGACAACTGTCGCGAGGCGGTCTTCGTCCATCAAATTCCTTAAAAAGTCGTTGGCCATGATCGCCTTTTTTATCAGCTCAATCGTCCTGTTTAAAAAAAGTCGGAAATCGAATTATTTTTCTTATGGACTAGTGTGTTAGTATGGATTTATATGTTAATGTAAATATAGTTTGTACACCAAAATTTAAAATAGATATATAGATACTCACCGTTCATCTTTCGCAAACTTTTCATACTGTAAATCTGACAGTGAGCGAACAGTGTCATGAGGTGCATGAGGAGCGATCACTCCACGCTTGCGCCTATCTCGCTTCTCCGGGTTGTTAGCTACTATCTCCGAAATGGTCTTCCTACCAGCACTACTTTTACGTTCATCTATAGTCTCATTGTCTGAATCTTTAATCTGACTACTACTTCCACGCGACTTTTCGCTCTCAACACTCATATAACTTGACTTTTTGCTGGACACACCCGCTTCGGCCGATAATGGAAGGCTTTTCATAAATTGGGGCCCATTGCTATTAGCAACTACGCCATTATTACTTGAAGGATCAACTGTCGTCTCTGGTATTTTCTGAAATTATGTGTAATGAAAGTAATCACTTTCGCGTATCTACATTATGTCGCTTAAAATTATTAATGATAATTAATATTTTTGTGTGCAAAATATTTTATCATATAGGATCTACATATTTTCTGTTGATTCTGAGTCGGTTATAGTACGTTTACTTGTGTTACATATAATGCGGAAGTAATGTGTAATCTATTTCTGTACCATAATTAGATACTAATTTGTTATTTATCTAAGTATCTACATATTTAACATCACAGGTAGGTATGTCATAGGCAACGAACATCCGTATTTTATATGAATTTAATATCTTTTCAATTTATCCAATCTGAGTAATTGTTTATCGTAAGAAATTAAAGTATTATCTATGTTATCAATAATTAATAACTTTGATTTTGAACGAAACTATATGCGGCATGCGTAAACCAACGTGCTACCTACCTGGGTAGTTCTGAGGAACCAGATAATTTATCAATCATGAGTAATTGTTAAGATATAAAAATTTTGCTGACTGTTTCATTTAACATTTTTATTACGATACCGTACCAAAGTGAATCTTGAAATGAGCCATAGAATAATGTAGCCATAGAATAATGTAATGTCTTGATATTTTTATTGTTTACCTAAAAACCTACTTAACACTAATATAGTCCTTGTTATATAGGTAGATATTGTCGACAATATTAATGATCAATCGTTGGGCTCTTAATCTTTCATCAAAATAAGGGACGGTGATTTGTGGTAGCTTATGTACTTTTGAAGATACCTATGCGTTCATCCTAAGGTGACATACGTATCTTATGAGCAAATAACAGGAATTGTAATTTAATCTAGTCATAATGCTTTTGAAAAGACATTGTCATTAGGTACATGAAACAGTTGCATAAACATTTAAGATAGCTACCTACATATAGTACGTAACTAGATTAACACACAAAACCTACTCTAGAAATATGTCGTAAGACTGTCTTTGGTAATTAGGTACTTAATATTTATTATGTACACGTGATACTAATTTATTATAAAACGCATTTGAATATTTGCACAGTAAAAATTGTAAATACACGAAATACTTACGAATATTGTTTCTCGTCGTTGTGGAGCGTTGCGCTCATCGTTCCCACCGAGATTAAAACCTCCCTTAGCGGACCACCTGAACGGTGGACACAGCACCATGTTTATTTGTTTCCAGTTTCTAATCTAAGCTATTTTGCATCGTGAGGGCCCGGTCTGATTTCCGCGCACCACGAACCAACACTAGCGAACGGCGCGAGCACCCTTATCGTTCGCTAGATTATCTTACCATTCCGATTGTTTTAATTATTCTATTCAATAGACGATTATTATTTATCAACAAAGAACCTTGCAATCTTATCGGCACAAATAATATTATCATTCTCACCCAATCACTAAGATTCATAACATTACCCGATGTGAGTGCAATATGTCACCGAGACGAATTAACATTTTTTATAATTGTTACGCGTCATTAATCGATGTTGCACACTCGGGTTGCTTGCCATTGTTTTAAAACAGTTAAGGTGCAATTTGAGATATGCGACTGCGACGGAAGAGATGAATGCGGAAGTATCGTGTGTTGCGGCCGTGAAATATTCGCTGTATGAAGAACAAATAATACCGGAATCTTGCTTGCAAACCTCGGCAAACGGGAAGCCTCTGCAAGCGCTTGCCTAGGCTTGCAAGCGTTTACAAGGTTAAGCAAACGCTCCATCTACACATTTTAATTTGTGATCGCTTGCCAAGCATCTGGTGTATAATTTGAAGTACAAGACAGATACGACGACCTTGTACAGACCAGATACCTGAGCCAGAGCTGTTTCTTGGCGCTTTCTTTTCTTCTGCCTCCTATCTGGTGTCGCGGTCGCATATCACAAATTACTTAAATGTTATGGATAAGTTGTCAATAAAAACACGGATGAATTCATACTATAATTTATTAATAACGTAAATGAGTACACATTGCCAAAGGCTTTAAATGATTCACTTCATTCAACATTTTCATTGAAAAAAAATATATATTTACATTAAAAGAGAAAATCAGCTCTGCAATCTATTACAAAATTGCCACACGAAAAAAATCTATTCATTTATTTTATCACAAATCGCATGAAGGAGCTCGCTGTGCACTCGGCCCGAACTATCTTTAGTAATATGAAAACTGCGTCGGGATATATTTCCCTGTCATAATAAATTGTGCATCGAATCTATAAAATGTGCCAAACGGAAGACATTCATTATTTAACAAACGTAGGTATCAAGTATATTTAATTTTCAAAAACATTAATTTTAACATTATACATACAACATACAGATACGGAAATTGAGCACGGTTATGTCTTAAATACTGGTCAACTATCGAGAGCTCGCGCCCTCTACGCATCCGTAACGCATACTTCGCTTTCCGGACCGGTTCGTCGGAATTCTACCCAAATGATAATTGCCTCCAGCATCTATGGTCAGTTATCTCTTCCTAAAATTTTGCGTTTGTATGTCAATATTTACTTCTCGAGGCAAAATAATGTAGAAACACTGTTATATATTTTTAAAAAGATATACCTACTGTTCATTTAAGGAAGTATAGTTGGAAGATTGAAGATCATTGCTACATTTATTATTGACAGCCAGAACATGTACAAAATAGCATTGCCACCATCAACGATTAGTATGCGTCACGTATACCTACGTCACATCATAATTATCCGAAATTTAAATTCGTGGTGGTGTCGCATAATACAATGACTAACATCATTACCAATTATATATGGCGTACTGACGCATTTGCACAACGATGCGTCTTAATTCGGCGACAAATATTTAATAAACCTTGCTGTTGTGTTAATCAACAAGTATAATGATAGAAATGCATATACACAAGAAGTATAGTATAGAAATGGTGTGAAGTGTTTGTTCCTTAAATAGTTTCCGCGACACCGCCACGACTTCAACATCACCACAGTGTCGGACACACGGCATGAACGTGAGCCCACTAACCTGAGTAGTACTACGCTAACTGAACGGCGCCGACGAGTGCAATTGACGAACAAGTGATACTTATAACTCTTGCTACATTAACAATAACCCGAGGGTACAAATAACTCGCACAACGCGGCGTGCGCGATAACACTATATACAGCGGCAACAGTAGTCGTTGTCGGCCGGACTAACCACACTAACAACACTACTGATATGACTTTATATTATGCACGATATAACAATTCATTAATAACTATCGATGATAGAATTTAAGCCATATATTTGTGCACAGCGGAAGGAAACGAGAATAGTATGAAATATCAACATCTCATAAAAACTGAGAAACAAATCGTGTTACAAAATACATATCATTATCCTTAATTTAATGATTATAATATTTATAATACATTGATCTTGATGATTCCTTTTCAAAATCTTATTGTAGCACACTAACCATTTTGTCAGATATGTCATTTAAATTCAGATTTTTCTCCAAGTAACAACAATTTTGTTTAGATGAAACGTTTATAAAACTAAAACAATGCATATCTCCTTTCGTGATTTGTTTATTTAATTTCATTAAAATCATTTATAAAAATATGTAAACAAAAATATACCTACAAAATTAAGAGAGACAAGAGAAAGCAAGTAAATAGAGTGAGTTTCGGTTCGGAGCTTCGAGGATAGCTATTATACGTTCAAAGTTGTATCTCTTCTCCAAAACACACTCCATGTACTTATCTTATAAAAAACAGTGGCAGGATCCACATCAAACCACTCCCATAACTGGATCTATTTTCACACGGACTTTAAAATCAAAAAATAATCAAATAGAATCACATGTACTTTACTTTTCTGTACTTCGGTATAAAAACTTGTATTAAAAACTTAAAAACAGTACCTACGAAACTAAGGATTCTTAAGATAACACATTCACGCATGAGTATTTAGCAATAAAGCACAATAATATTGTTCGAAGCTGCAACATGACTACAGTAAAGTATAATTATGATAATTGTAACTTACAACATAAAAGCCAGTGGCACTTAAAAGTGAACGAAATAATTACAATTCAGCGATCAGAAAAAAAATATGACACGAGACAGCTTAAAAATTAAAACCCTATAGAGTAACTTAATATGAACGCAAAAATTCAGATACACGAAACTTCATTCCGTAACTATCACATGAAACCTTTACGAGCAAAGCACCTTTTAATCTAAATAATTGTGCACGAAAAGACTAGAAATTCTACAAGACGAAAAATGTCATGGATATCAACTGTCTGTTGGATAGTTGGTGGCTGCTGGCCGGCAGTCTCGTGGCCGCCTCGGTGTTACTTCGGAAGTAATTAAAGCTATTATTGACGGCGACACACTGTGGAACTGGATTTTAACTCGGCAACGGACACAACAGTATAACAGTCAATACATTGATATGTTATTAGCATTGACAACATAAGCTGCGCTAACGAACCTGGATTCTAATAACACGAAGTAAACAAATGCTACACTACGTAAAGATCTTAAATGTAGTCAGAGTATGTCAGATTCAATAAAGAGAAAACTGTTGTGATCGAGTCCACTCCTGCATAACAAACTGCCATGCTGATAGGACGCAGTCGGGTAAAAATCGAATCAGATCTATAAAAACATATTAGTCTTGAAAACGTTATTATATCATCTATTCTACATGGCAGACGTACAGAAATTCCACTAAGGCATGATATAATATTAAAGATTAAAAAGAACGTCACTAGGTATATAACTATATTGATAAAACTCATAGATTTTATAAGTTTTTCTAACTGAAAGACTATTAAATCTAATGAGAAGGAATGAATGACATGCAAAAGCTCCAAATACATATGCATCGATGGGTTTTTGTGCTTTGGTATAAACGTTGAGCGAATCGATAGATGTTACAATATTTTACAAATCCTAATGCAAATTGTTAGATCTAAAATTTACGACGTCTAAAGGGTTGGACCCGTACGCATATTTGTTCCATAAAATGAGGGTATATTAAATAGCACTGTAAAATTAGACACCGTTAAGAACAATAGTATTAAAACATAATTACAAGGAGAAATCTCAGTGATATGTAAGAACTCCACGGAGTACACTTCTCTTATACACTACACCTAAAGCGTTACGCCTACGTTTTAATAAAATTAGACATTACGAACTAGTGACCGATAAATAATTCGATCTACACTAAACGACTGCAAAGTAAACAGTTCTGTAATATTAACGTTCTTAAGCAAACTGTGTAAAACGAGTACCGTGGCATAAAGATGGTTATACGATCGGCCTTAGTCTGAAACCATTGCAATTCAACGCTGATGAGGAATTACAATTTTAATGATTTTTTTTTGATACCATCATGCATTACACTTTTTATTTGTTTTTTTTTTCATTTCAATGTATGTAATGGCACTTTCATTGTGTGTGCCAAACTTACTCTACAACGGCATTCGATCGGTTTTTTCACTGTAAACTACTTATGATAACTGCTTGGCACCAAGAGCGTCTGATTATTATGTATCGATTAGAAACCGCTAGTAAAACCCAATACAAACATTTTTTTCAAGTTTAATGCAGCACCTTTGATATCTTTTTCTTTATCAAAGAATCACTCATTTAATATAATACAAGTTCAAAAACAAATGACGTATGTGTTCGGTACTAAGTATGGCACACACAGAGCTAGCGCCCTCTAACAATGATTGGTTTCCCAGTGTTCAATTGCAAAATATTTCCTGAACACGCGGTTCGCGGCTGCGACCATTGTATCCTAATGCCACACGAAACACGTCGATCAAAATATAGTTACAAGGTAACTCATGAGAAAAATATACGAGTATATTCACAATTAACAACCCAACTAATGGCACCCTATTGAAATCGCACCACGTAACTGTCAAGTCCAGTAAGCGAGCGAATGTTTTATCATCACGAATGACAAACACACATTCGTCATATCCGTGACGAACAAACGTTCTAATATCTGTCAAATCTCAGCTCCAGTAAATTAATATTAGGATCATTACGACGCTGATCGATGAAGTATAGATTGTGATAAAACAGCCTTCATCAAGTTGCTATGAGCCGAAGTTGATGGCTCCGGTCTGCTCTCAGACTGAGAAAGACTAGGGCATAGTCTAACAAGCTGGGCAAATGCGGATTGTAAGACTTCACATGCATTTGAGAAGTGAATGTAAAAGTAGCAGGCAGGTTTCTCACATTATTTTCACACGGTTAAAACAAGTAATAATATTTTTAACGCACATTAATTAAATCAGAGGTGATTAAAGTGTATGGGATTTAAACAAATCTTTCCTTCCTTCCAAATGCTATCAAATTGGGAAAAAGCAATTTGTAAGTATATAGCTGTTCTATACATACCTATTTAATGACCATTACATGTTTGTACCAAAAGGTAGTTCAAAAATAGTTCTTAAGATTTGACAAATAACTTCGTTTACAGGCCTCTTCATTATAATATTACAAAAAAATAGTCACCTGAGTTATAAACTACATACGTGTCTCCCATACAAAATAATTTGTAAAAAAAAATAGAGACACATACATATAGTACAATAAAAATAATATATTTGGATAAAACATATTCAATGATAATCGAAGAAAGGGCTGGGAACACTTGCTTCCACGTCACTTGTATGTAAAGCGTAAGAGAGGGTTACTCGATTTTAACAAGATTATTACTATTTAACAAGTTAATTAAAATTGGATTCCTGCACATTATATAACAACTATCAAGCACACGACGCTTCCCGTTTCTTAATTAAAAGTAAACCATTAAAATGTGCTTGGAATTCAATATTTACAATTTTCTATGATATGCAAGTGCAAAGCTCACTAAATATTGTTACATAAAATAACGCTATTGTCAATTGTACGTGTAACATCTACACTAGACAGTACCGTACACTATAGTATGTAGGTACAATATTCCTTCGTGTTAATTATGTAGTAAAATAGTTATTCTTACAAGTATCTAAACAATATTGAATGAATGCATTTTAGTAGCTGCTCGCACTTGTATATGCACTTCATGAAAAATTTACAATACAGTTCAACTTATAGTATTTCCGTTAGAAATTTTAATGACTTTGGTATTCATAAGTTCCTGAGCCCCCGAGACACTTGGCCCCCGGTTACTGCCTGACTATGCTATCCAAGCTTATACAGTATCGGCTAGCACTATTACTGACACCTATAATTACTTTTGTACGTTTATAAAGAGAGTTCATTGTCATGTTATGTATAGATGACGAGGGTAGTTTCATATTCGAGTAATAAAATCGTTACTTTGTTCCACTGGCTTAGTATGGCGCGAATCTGTTGTAGCCACTTCTGTACACTGCGGTCTGGAAACAAATATGTAATTTTTTAGAAAATGCTTTTAATCTTTTTTTTAGGTATATTACACAATATTTCAGATTTGATATTTTTTATGATTATATGGCAATATGGCAATCCTCACCCCGTATCCTGTAACTGGACCGATGCTGTGTCCTAAATATGGATCCGCGTATTCTCTCCCGTACCTAGAAAGAAACATTAACCATAGTTGATTGATACTAGATTTTGTATAACAAACAAACACTGTATGGTTAGTACCTAAGTAAGAAGTTAAGTCACACCTGGCTGACTAA
>DWNK01000039.1:0-16995 GCA_018250315.1 Hyalothyrus neleus pemphigargyra | reverse complement strand
ATCCGCTTTATGTATAGCACACTTTATTATTTGACCATTACCCTTTTATATAATCTACAAAAAATCTCAACAGCGTGATTCAGACTTATTTACTAACGCCATCTAATCTTGTTCTACAAAAGTATAAAAACAAATTCATTAAATTAAACTTAAATATCGAACAACTCCACTCCTTTTGTTTCGATAACGGGACATTAAAGGGACAACATAATTAACGCTCACGTTAATGGACACGTAATTATTACTTTGCCACAGTGAATAAAGCAACATTTTGGTAGCTTCCATAAAGAGAATACATTTATGAAAAATGATTTTACGCGAGAGTATTTTAAAATTTTGATATAACGCGACGAAGCTTTTTGGCTTTTTTCAATTACTGCGGCATTCAATTATGAAATATGGCTTTTAAAACAAATTGATGCATCTGTGACATAAATTAAATTATCATAAACTGTGAATTAACTGCTTTTATTTAGTTTACATTTAAAATTGAGCTATGCTAAGATATATATTTTTTGTTCTGGGCGATTGTCTATAGACAGATGTAGCGGCTAACATTTTAGTTAACAGATAAAGGAGTAGCATTTCGGGTGGCTTTGCATGAGAATTTTGTCGTTTTTAATGTCAGAGATACGAAAATGAGTACTATCACTTATAAAAAAAAACATTTACAGTTTAAAAAAAAATAACCCTAAAAGGGATTCATAGAAATGTCCATTTTCAAATATAATGCGACGCAATCTTTGTTAAAAAGTACGAGTATATTAATACGATGAGAAATGTAGCTGATTTTATTCCTGCAGCAAAATCCAGCGGAGTTCAGTGACAAATGTTACAAAAAGTAGTAATTACTCTTCCCGTCTTGAAAAAAATCGAAAATGCAAATCATGCTTTCGTCAAAATCATATTCTAGTTAAAACACATACATTAGGAGACCCGGGCGGTATAAATTTAGGAACGAAATTGAAATAAGGCGTTCCATTTGGCCCAATTCTCTTCCATCATGATTATGCTGCGAATTCGTCTCCATTTTGTGAGGAATGAATTACGAGTGAACCCACTCGGCTGGACGACCGTGCTAATGGAACTAAATTCTATATTATAAACTCGTTACTTTCGGAAGGCCTAATTAAATATTGCTATAAATATAAATAATCTTTTTCAAAACTAGTGTTATACGAAAGACCACGAATAAAGCGGCCAGAGGAGAGATACAAACCAAGAATGCACATATAACTATTTACTTGGCAATAGTGTATATGGGCAAAGCTTTGCAAATGTACGACATTGTAATTCTCTTGTAGTATCAATTTATCCGTCCCAAATTACGCATTCCGCGGTGAACCTCCACATCTAGATATAATAAAACACATAGTTGTAGCTACCTCGATCAGGTCTGTATATCTATTCTATCCTGCCATATCTATCAGCTTCCCATGCCATATGTCAAAAATTGATAATAGTTCGGGGAAAAGGGGGAGTTTTTTTCGTATTATATAGATCGCATTAGAGAGATCGAGCCTTTTTTTAAAAGTTATGGTGTGTTATTATAGCCATTTTGTTCGATGATTTGCTGCCATCTTGTAGGAGGTGACATGATCTCATTGTTGTAAAAACTTTTGAGACTTCTAATCAAAATATTTGATAAGTACTTGGTTTTGACAGTCTTATCTTGTTATGTTAGCCTAACACTACGTACCCAAAATTATCTGAAGAGACCGAAACAGGTGTAAATTTGAGACTGAGGTCAGAGACTGAGACTGAGGTCAAGCAAAAGCTCTTTAAATTTTTGCAGAGTAGCTTACCTTGATAAAGTCAAAAGTCTTGGTGAGCATGACGATAGCAGCAGCACGTTCCTGCCATATCATCCGCCAGAAGTATACCACCGTGTCCTCTGTTGGCCCCTGAGTTACTATGTACGCGTTCGGCTTTAATATACTCTGTGAACAAGATTGATAAATTAGTCATCATCGTCTGATTAATGAGTGGCACATAATCCAGCTTAGGAGAAGTTATTAAAGGAGCACTCATTAATTCTACGCCGGGTTTTAAGAGAAAGATGGGATTTATGATGCAAGTCCACGACCCTTGAGATAAGGCGCCGAGCTCAAAAGAAGCAGTGACGCATTGAAAACTCACAGGTGCGTAAAGGAAGGGTGGGTCTCTTGATCTTGATCTCCCTTATCTAATTGAAAGCCAGTTCAAGTGCATTAGCGAAACAAGATAAATCATTATTGACGGTAGACGATTGAAGGTTGCTAATCACGTCACATGATGGGACCTTATTGTGTCGGGCGCGACCAGGATTTGGATGAGTGTTCGACAGAATTTCATGCACGCCTCCTTACGTCGTTAAGCCTTATCGATGTCTTATGGATGGATTGCACATTGATTTAGTAGTGGGGGAATAAATGTTAGCTACTACTAGCAGTACTACTAGGCACGGGTTTCCTCTAAGAATGAAGGGTTTAATATTTTCCACACTGTCAAGTTCAAATAAAGTTTAATTGCGACTACTACGTTTAAATGGATCCTTATTTACCAAGCTACCCTTGTTGTTAATTCATACTACGTAATTACCGTCGTGTTAGACACACGACCTTTTCATAAAAGTTATATGAAAGATCATGTTATAATTAACACATTTTCTCTTTATGTTTAAGGTGTAAGGCGGATAAACATTAGCGAGGGTTCAAGGAGCCTTCACCAGTATCTACTCCTGTGGAGCTTAAATCAGTGGACCCCTCTACTATTTTGATTTTGAATCTATGTCATCAGATGTCTATGAGCGCCAACGATAACATTTTTGGCTATCTAAGTTGTATTCACCGCCACCTATGAACATGCAACACCAGAGGAGTAGCCAATTTTACGCCGGCTTTAAAAGCTAATGGAATGGGAAATAGCATTCTTGTCATGAATGGGAAGTGTGGGAAGAGGGATTTCAGATTTCTATTAGTATCTGTTTTTTGGGCAAACGAAGTCATGACCTCAGTGTCATAGACAATCAGACGTGAATTAGTGATGTATAATCGACGCCAAATAAAGGGTTATATTTACATCACTAAGGTCATAGATAATGCGGCGTCAATCTCAGTGAGCCATATTTGTTTACGCGATCGTCCGATTCTATTGAAATGTACTAAAGTTACAACACCGCAGCGTTTAGCGTTTATAAAACATAAAAGAAGCTGTTTTAATCCTAAGTGTATGTACATATCATTATGCCTAAACGTGTAATAAAATTCGCGGACCCTCTTATAAAAGGACCCCAATAAACGCAAACGACCTCGATTCCTTCCGTTAGATCGCTCCTTAATGCGCGTAGACCAGGCTTCTAATTTTACGGTCTCGTGCGGTTTCTGCGATAGTTAGGTTTGGTACCTTTTTATTATTGTCTTGATACTGAATAGGAACGCTCCGATACCACCAAAGTATCGACACCTACTCATATGAGTAACACTGAAATCGTCTTGCGATACTATCAATTATAATATAAATACTCCAAAAGCATCGATACTTACTCATAGGAATAAGTAAATATCTTTGGACAACTACTTGAATACTGGTTCTTGTGCAATTCAGCGGCCTTTTTTTGGCACCGCCTCATCTATCGGGTTTTTGGGGTTATCGTAATTAGCATACATTGTTATCACTTTAGCTCAGGATTGTATAAAGAATTTTAAATTACGTTTAACGTGTTAAACTACAACATCACGTTGATGTAGTGCTGTGAATTCGTCTCATTGCAAATCAATAATGGTAGTGATGATCACGAATACTAATGGTGTTATATACTTCTGTATAAGGCACCGTCTTTTAATAAGGCCTTCTGTCACTGTCCCAACAGCTAACGGCGGAATTACACATTAAAATACATTTTTAATTTCAAGTAGCGGACCAGACTTGCAGCGGTAGAGTATTAAAACGGTTTAGCTTAATAAAAGAAAACCTCGTTGTGACGAGGGAAAGCACTAACTTTATAAGCTTTAGGGAAAAAAGCTTTCATGAAGGATCTGACGAATATGAAGACATAATCTAACTTTATTGCATTGAGAAAATAGAATAATTAAACCTTGATGTTTGGATGATATTATTAGTCCTTCGTAAGTCTCAATTATAAAAATATACAGTGGCTGTACTTGTATAAGTGCGTATCAAGGTAATATAAAATTTCAGTCGATTACTTTCAGTAGGTAGGTAGGTATTATGTAACATTCATTGAAATTATTTCATTAAATTTATAATGTAGTTTATAATATAAGTAGCAATGTAATTAAATAGTTTGTTATTAACTGTCATTGATATCTGTGCAATTTTCCGGAATAACGTAAAACAGAACGTTTCTGAGTCGTTAAATTGAAGCTTATAGGCATTTTTATAATAAGTTAGTAGCATAGAATGTAATTACTTAAATAGTACAATATAATATTTTTAAAAACCACTCCATAGTTTCGCACATTATACAGTTCGTGAATCTTTTTTATACATAAAGATTTATGCTGAGATACATACATACATTAGTCAACGTAACCAATATGTGACCCGCCCTTTTTTGACTCAAACGTGTTTCTATCATAACACCCTTTCTGAAAGTTGACATCCTAGCTCCATTATTGTACGCTAAGGGTCCCCAACCGCAGTCATAAATCAGCTTACGCCATGTGCTTTCCAAATATAGGTATTTTCACTTTAATTACTGGCTGGTGGTAAGGGCCCATCATGTGACCTGACTGGCTAGCGACCACCCTCAGGCCGAAGTATGGTCAAGAGCGTCTTGTCGTGTTCCGGTAGTGCGACTGAGAGCCAGATATGTCCAGATTATAATCTTTTTATATAATCTACATATACTATGTATATATTTATTTCGCCTAAATCTCTTCGGCCGTTTTTGCGTAAAAGATTAACAAACATCCACCCATCCAAACTTTCGCATTTTATTAGTAAGAGTAAAATAGTATGATTAGGAAAAATATATAAATTATTGATCATCATTACGTTATTTACAATGTCTGTCTGTCTGGCCCCCTTAGGGGATAAGTTTTGAAGAATTCTCTCTAAATGAACACCTACATTATATGTATAAGAGCTCCTCTAATAACGTCAATAAGATCCATCCGTATATCCTTATACATACAGACAGAGTCTCCTGTGATTTGATGAGGAAGTTTTAATGTATATCAATTTATCAATACATCTAGGACATACGTTGCTATTGGGAAAAACAAAGAGTTTCACTGTACATTAAATCTTGCTTTCTGATACAAAGTTTTACGCTGATTCAACAATGTGCAACGTTGTCCTATAACTAGTGATTGTATAGTTTGAGGTGCCATTAAGACGATAGTAGAAGTTGCTAAATAAATCAGTGTTAACTTTTAAGTGGCTAAGTTGAACTGTCAATGGTCATCGCGAGTTATTCGTCGCCCCTAATTGGGTTGTAAGTTAGAAGTATTCATTTTAACTAGTACGCTAGAGTTTTAAGAGAACGATGGGAGTGTGAGGAAATATTTTCAAATTATAATATTTTGTAACGACCTGGGAGTTACTACCATGTCCTAATCAGTATTATTATAATCGTAATATGATATTAATACTGATAGCGAAATCAAAATGAACGTTTCTGAATAATAACTCTTTTATGTATAACCCAAACGAAGAGGCAGACGACATACCCGTTGGTAAGCAGTCACCGCCGCCAATGACCATTTTCAACACCAGAGGAGTCGCCAATGCTTTGCTACGACGCCTTTTAAGAGAAAAGGGATGAGATGGGATAGGAAGGATAGGAAGAGGGAACTTGGCTCTCAGGCGCACTAACGCAACACTACAAGTCGCTGTCGACGGTAGACTCTGGCCTGAAAGCCAGTCAGGATATACGATGGGACCTTACCACCAACTGGTTTGTTATTATTTTGTAATTCCCTGCTTATAACGGTGTACAATAAAAGTAATGCAGTATAGCTATTAAACTGTTGATTCCTCACTTAAGGTATATAAAATTTACCGCTCAGAATAAAGATTAACTGTAAACTAGTCTTACTTCAATTTACAACTTCATTTGCAACTGTAAAGTTATGGTTGCAATATATTTTATATAAAGTGACTTTACGCAAAAGCGTTCAAGTTATTTAAATACTTGCTTTTCTCTACGTCTTCGTGCACCTTACTATTATTTTTTATCATAAATATGTTTGCGGACTATAATTTAAACTCAGTCTAGAGAAAAAAATGTACATTAATTTTCTATCATAAATATGCTTGCGGACAATAATTTAAATCCTATCCAGAAAAAAAATTAATCATTGATAATAATAATAATAATAAATAAATATCTTTGGACAACTCATACACGGCCATCTGATCCCAAACTAGGCAGAGCCCGTGCTATGGTAATCAGACAACTGATAAACATACATATATATTTCTAAATACATACTTATATAGACAATTTTTATACCCAGAAACAGAACAAATACTCGTCCTCATCACACAAATATTTGTTCTGGTGGGAATCGAACCTACGACCCCCGGCGCAGCAGTCAGGTTCACTAACCACTAGACCAACGGGCCAGTCTGGCCCGCTCTGCTTTTGACGATTATTATTCTTTGCATGATTTTATAGCAAAATTATATAATAGCATTCGAAAAATATCTTCGACGTACAGCAAGTCCCTTATGAAACGTATTAAATGTAATTCAACACTTATATCGCAATATTTCAAATTAGCCGTGCAAATAGTTTCACTCGGGGTTATTCATTGAAGACTATCTGTAAGTAATAAAATGTATTGAGAGTATTGGAATTCGCGAACCCTATTAAATACTGAATTAAATAAATTACAGTTTATTCTATGCTTATCTACTTTCGGTCTATAAAGGCAAGCGTTTGAAGTATTTTAATTTTTTGTTTGTTAAAAAAATTACAAAATTATTAAACTTCATTACACTGTATTTGGTAATATATTAGAAGGGTTTCATAATATCTGTCGGCTATTGTAAAAAAGTCGCGGATCTCCTCTTAGGATGAGAAGAATTTAATGGCCTATTAATTTATTTACTCTACTGGTCTATCCGGCTGGCTGTGGTTTAGTAGACTTTAAACACCTTTGAGAACTTTTCTTGCGAAATTCACAAGTGTGCAGATTTCCTCGCGATGTTTCATCTTCTCATGATCCTTCACCGGAAGCAATTTTTGGCAAATTGAGATCTCCCGTCAGGCTAAATTATCGCGCTTGGAGGGCAGCCGTTGCTCCAATAGTCTGTTCGACGCTTCTATATATTCGGGATGTCTAGAAGAGTTAATAGTGTGATTCAGTATTCGGTGACGTAATTTGTTGATAAGTAGCGACTAGATCGGTAAAAATTGACAATTTATAATACGTACAAGTTTTGGAAAAATCAGTGGTTCGTGGCTGGGGGTCCAACCTGGATTCCCCGGAACAAGATCGCAATTCTTAACTACTGTCATTGGTAAATCCATCCTTTACCCTCCATCCAGGTACAATAAAAACCTTCAACTACGCGGTGAACGGGCGCCACTTGGCGTCGCAAGAGTACAAGACGTGCATCCGAAGGAACGTGGGCTTCTGCTCGATCCGATATACGCCGTGCGACAGCAGATCCTTTAGAATCGGGCCGGGAGGACAAGCTCCTACGGTTATAGACCCTGCTGGTAAGTCTACTGGTTCGGTTGGTACCAATATAACAAACTAATCACCTCCTACTGATACAGCAACCACGCTCCTACTGATACAGCGGTCGAAGAGTGTGGGTAGTTGCCGCTCGTCACTATGGGTGTTTGTTTAGAATATAATTTTGTATATCTATCTATACACTGCAGTAAGAAATAGTAATTATTCTTTGTTTAACTTTGATTATTAGTGACCTTGGTGGTAAGGTCCTGTCGTGTGACCTGACTGGCTAGTGACTAGTAGGTACTTAAGTCTCTCAGGCCATCAAAAGCGATTTGGCGTTGGTAGTATTGGCGACTCCTCAGGTGTTGCACATGTTTTATATGCGGCGGTGACTACTTACCATCAGGTAGCCTCGCCTCATAGTTGGAACTATACCACGAGCAAATGTATAAGTGCGAAAGGTAGTTTTTTTTATCAAAAGGTGTTAAAAACTATCAGCCCATAAAAATTCCCGATCCCAAAAAGGATGACATCTTGCGTATCTCTTTCATTGTTCAACTCAATTCAACCGAAACACAAGAATTGTTTCACCTTCGTCATGACATTTGCATACCACCAAGGTAGATACCTGACTTTGAAAATATTTTCAAACTGGGATTTTAAACCCTAGATGCAATTTAATACAAGTGTATTTTGGTACACGTAGAAACATTAATCATCATTTATATTTCAACATGTTGTATTCTGAATATAAATTAAGTAATTCGCACCATAACGTTTATGAGTCGAAATTCTACACAAGAAGGCATTTCATTCGGAGGTATCTCCTTTGCAAGATGGATTTATTCGCAATAAATTGTAATTTGCGTTACTTGCAATCTAAATATAGCGTTGAAATTTGTACATCCCTTCTAAATTCATTCCTTCAATGTTTTATTACAGTATTCTCGTTTGGCTTGGTTGTTACATTTGATGATAATTGGATTCGTTTGATGATTTAACAATTATTGATGATCGCACTTTTGACAATTTTTAAGAGGGACGAACAAATAAACATACTCTCGCATTTATTATAAATATTAGTAGGCATCAACTAATTTTTGACGTGATAACGTCTTATAAATCGATGAACGCGGGCTACATGTACGAAGAATTGTCACGTTCCGCCTGTCGTCTCGTTCCATAAATGTTAATTTATATAAAAAATATGTTTTCTTATGACGTTATCACGTAAAATTATCATCCGTAAACTTACTTTACAGACAACCATTTTTTTCAAAAAGAATACGCTATTACTGATTTTGCTATAATATTACGCACTTGCTTTATCGGAGAAATACAACATCATAACGAAATTTACTTTCCTTAAATGTTCTCAATTCAGAAAAGGTTAAGTCTATCAATATCTAGCTTTGTTGAATATAGCCTTATCTTTCCCATTCTGAAAGAAGCCCGAAAGAAGAAGAAGAAGATCTATAGAAGATTGAAGATTATGTATCTTGGTATTTAAGACCGCGTCCACCTTTTACTGGTTAATGTTTTGTATGTCAATGCAGCTAATCTTAATTAGTTGCATGTTATAGTATACAATATGATTTATTGTTATTGCCAATGTGTAATGTTACCGTGTCACATCAACATTATGTCTCGTTTATAGCTTCATTAGCATAAAAACCTGCATTTAATTACAAAGAAACCAGAAATTATAGATTTTTTTATGTATTAGCGAAACGAGCAGCAAGCGAGGTAGCTGATGGTAAGATGGTAGGTAGTAGATGGTAGTAGTAGTATCGCCTATGAAACTTTGCAATACCAGAGGAGTCGTTAATGCTGGTGTTAAGCTCCCATTGTGCTGCCTGGCTAGCGACAACCTTGAGGCCGGAGTCCCATTAAGAGCGATTTGTCGTCTGTAAGCCAGAGGCCCTTTCCCCGCCCTTCTCATCCTATTGCGGTGCCTCTTACGGCGTGTCTTTGGGGCCTGTGGGTTCTCAAAGCGCTACTGCTTTCTGTAAGCTAGGCAACACGAGACCCGAATCTTATCTCGAAGAGGGTGGACATGCATCGTAAATCCCATTTCCATCATCATAGTTATGTCAAATAAATAATCGTTGACTAAAACCGCAATTTAACATTAATACTCTTAATACCCGAACTTTTTATTCGCCTGTTGATCCCGAAACTGGCGCGTTATGGGCCATTAACTGTCTTCGAATACATCATATTCGGTCGTTCCAGCACCCACGCTTATCTGCTTCTAAATGTTTTTGTAAACTTCTTTACTGTGCCATTATGGAAACGATTCGCATAATAATATGTAGCCATATATGCCTTTTTGCTCTAAACTTGCCAGGTGTTGTGGTAAGATCCCATTGTGGAACCTGATTGCGACCACCTAAGGCAGTAACGGATCTGAAAGTCGAGGCTTTTAGGCCCACTATCCTAAACAGGCTTATCTCCGCCCTTCCCATCTTCTTGCGGTGCTTCTATCGGTGTATCCTCGCGGCCTGTAGTTTCTAAAAGCATTGCTTCCTGTGAGCTCGGCGTCAAGAACAGTATGGAAAGATGGAATCCGGCTCAAGACGAAGAAGAGAGTCGCTTTTAACGGAAAACTCCGGCCTGGAAATGGTAGCTAGTCAGTCAAGTCACACGATGGTCCATTGCCACCAGCTTAATAGCTCAAGTGTTAAAGCCCCTCATAATTATTTAGTCTGCAATGGCAACAGCCGGTCTGCTCCAGTCTGCATCTTCACAACGGCACAATAAGGCGCTGACAGCAAACTCCTCGCAGTTAAACGTCCATTATCTAATTCGATTGTTTCTTTGGCGCAGCTATTAATCCGCGCGAGCTCGCCGGCCTGCTGTCGTGTGGTACAAGGCATAGGCGAGAGCGGTTTTGAATATCAAGAATTCTTTCTTGATATTCAAAATCCCTTGGTACTCGTGACCTTAAAATAACAGTATGATTTCTTGTATAGTGCATGCTATGAACGCAAACAATTACAAGTACATCATCCCCCACATCCAGAAAATATCTTAACTCTTCGATTTCAAGAATTGGTCGAATATGTATTTTAAAAGGTTAAAAATTAAAGAAAGAAAACAAAATACTACGCCATTATTTATCACTGTCTTCTATGATTGTCATCAACTCATTACTGACTTACTGCTGGTCTCGGGTCTCTTCACGGAATGAGAAGGATTAGGCCATAGTCTACGCGCTGGCCAAGTCAGTATTGGTAGACTCATATACCTTTTGAGAACTGTTTTTTAAGATTTCTCATGTATGTTGGTTTCCTCACAATGTTTTTTCTGCACCGTATAGCAAGTGATAATTACTTTAAAATGCACATATGATTTAGAAAAGTCAGAAGCCTATGATTTGAACCTGGATCCACCGCAGCGAGACCGAAGTTCTCAACCACTAGGCTATGATGGAGGCTGCTTATGATTAAAAATGTAAAACGAAATACATAATACATTTGTTAACCCGAAATAAAATTATTAGTATGTGAAATCTACGAAAAAGCACTTGGTCAGAGCACTAGACTATAGCCTAATCCTTCTTATTCCGGGCTCCGAGACTCGAGCCCAGCTGTGGGCCAGTAATGGATCGATGACATATAGTGTTTTGAGTAGAAACGCCATCACCGCTATCACTTGCACCACAATACTACGCCAGCCATAAAATAAATCAAATGGGTTTACGACCCAACTATACCACCATTAAAATATGGTGAAGCGTTTAGCTCTCACGTTAAAAATATGTTTTTTCATGACGAATTTGGACCCACGATAAGTTTACAGAAATTCGAAAGCTTCTGTAATAAATTAGGCTAGCTTTAAACGGGTGCTTTATTATTGAATCGGTTTTGATGCGTGTTAAGTGATAAGCTAAGATTAAATGAAAATGAATACTGCGTGTAATCGAAAAAACTACAGTTATTAAGTACTAATAGTAGTTTTTTTCATATAATCTCTTTTGTTTTTCGGTTCACTGGTCATAGACTTAGTTTTTCAAATAAGTTCACAAATGTGTAATAATTTTGAAAAACTTTTAAGAAATACTGTTTTGTGAACTTTTTTGAAAACTCGCAGCAGGTACGTATGTTTCCTCACGATGTTTTCCTACACCAATAAAGCAACTGATAATTACTATTTAACGCGCATAATTTTGAAAACAATAGGTCATACAAATATTGACTTTACGACCAGCAAACTGTGCAAATCATCTTATGCTTTAAGCCAGAACAGGAATAATAATTAAATAAAAATCACACCGAATTGATAACCTCCTTTCTGGTAGTCGGTTAAAAATGAATAAGGAATTTAAGTATGACTTTTTTAAATTTTATCATAAATAACCAATAAATAACCAATTGAAAATTCAACATATGGGAAAATTAACATTTAGAATATGTGTGAATACATTTAAAATTTAAAAAATAATATATCATTTGTCATTTGATTGCGTAACCCTAAAATTACTACCACTTATAAATTCTTAACCGTACCTACTCATATAAAAGGTCACGTAAATCTTTAAAATTGCGTCAACCTTAAAATAAGGTTAAAGGCAGAGTCATTAAGCTAATTACACACTGGCCCTATACTTTACAGGGCTTAAGCTAATCTGTATACCGCATAAAGCATTAGATAAAGTGTTCACTTAAATCTCATCCCTTGATCAACAGATCTTGCTTTATAGACAGCGAGTTAGCGAAGACTATAAAATAAAGCGAGCGAGTTAGTGCCTCCTGTGAAAAGAGATATAACTCGAGTTATATCAAATCAGTTTTTTCAGTGTACCTGCATAAGAAAATAATGCTCTATTTTTCTGTCTAATCGATATTCTGATGCAACTTATAGTAATGGAGATAGTATTGTACAAGTAGGGCAAAAACTCGATTTTCGTTGTTCAATGTTGATGTGTAAAACAATACTAATGAACATATATCGTTTCTAATATTTCATCATTGCGTTAAAAAAAAATGTATCTTAAAATAAACCATTATTGACAAAGATTGGAAATAATAAATTACGCTTCAAGTGCAGTTATATCATTAATAACAAAAAGTTTCGTCAGATTTGAGTTTGTAACTCTATGCATTAGTGATACATCTTTTAAATGCAATGCACAAAATATTATATTTAAAGTGATATAACTTATGAAGAATTATTATACACTGTCACTGGCTTGGTGTGCTTTGATATTAATTATAGTTTTCTAACAATATTTCAGAATTTACTTGACGAAACTAAACAAAACATGGTATGTTATATCAAATAGTAATGCGATTCAGTCTGCATCAAAGATTTTACAAAATAACGGATATTAATTTTTTTATGATATTTTAAATACAAAAATCGCTGTACTGAAACCCTGTCAATTTTGAGTCTTTTCACAGAAGGCACAGAATTGTAAGCACAACATGCTTGCAACAAATTATATCGATATTATTAAACTGTAAAAATAGATTGTAGCAAACTTTTAATTGAAACTTATGTCGTTGTTGCGGTTCGAGTTACGTGGTCGGCCTACTGTTCTGCATGGGGTTAGTTACAAATGTCTTTGGGCGGCAGTGACATCTAACCACGAGGTGGCCTGCAGACTCGTTCGCTACGTCAAATAAAAAAGGTTACTTTCGCTGTTATTCTAGCAATTTTGCGCGTAAATTCACAACTCTTAAAATCACGAGCAAATCCATATACAAAAGCTCGTCTTTCGTAATTGGCCTCTATACGTTTGTGCATCATAGAACAGACGCTGCATCTAAACACAAAAGGAAGCCGGACTCCGTTCAACTATTTGAAAACACAAGTACATCAACTTTCGTACCGGACTTTATTGGAATGCTTCAAAGTACCTTTTGTCGTCTGTATGCTTTCCATATTTTACCTGTATTATTCTCTTTTAAGATATTTACAGTTCTTTGTACTTGAAATATTGCCTTTGTATATTTTGTATTAATAATAAGTTCCTTTGAAAACTGGCGAAATCTTTCATTTAGATTTAATATATGTTTTAGCAGAGTGCGGGTCTCGTGACACCGAGTTCACAGCGTCATCGATACAGGATTGCAACAGAAAGCAACATACCACGAACAATTTTCTAATAAGCACATGATTTCAGAAAATGATTGAGATTCGAACTGGCTCTCTTGGAGTGGAAGACTTTCAACTACTTAGTTGTAACTAATTCCAGAAATATTGTGCATAAATTGAAAACCCACGAACAAAGTCTTATGCAAAGGTCCGGCTGCCTTGTGTTTAGATGCAGCATCCTGTTCTATAAATACATACGTTAGATAAATGTAATTCAGTAATTGGCATTTATCTCATGTATTTATAGAACAGGACGCTGCATCTAAACCCAAAAGGAAGCCGGACTACGTTCAACTATTTGAGAACACGAGTACATCAACTTTTCTGGCGGACTTTATTGGAATGCTTCGCCGAAGTACCTTTTGTCCTCTATGGTTTCCGTATCTTACCTGTTTTATTCTCTCTTAAGATCTTTACTGTCCTTTGAATGTGTACTGTCTTTGTTATATATTTAATAAGTACCTAATACCTAAGTACCTAATGATTTAATGTGAAAACTAGGGAAGATTTGCATTTTATTCAGGCCAGAGTCGTTGACTGTAAATTCTCTGGTTTAAAAGTTTAGTAACATTGCCGTCACAGCCCACCATTATTAAATTCTTGTATCGCATAAGTGTTGTTGTTGTGGCAGACATTTGTTATCAAATTCTTGTGTTACCGTTGCAGAAGTGTCAGTTGTGGCAGAAATTATATGCGGAACGTACGTTCCTTAGTAATGCATCTAAGTGCGATGTACGTGAAACGTAATTAATCTATATACTTGTGGGAGATCGGTTACGATATAAGGAAACAAAAATAAAGTTGATTGATAAAACTAATACTGTATTAGGGTAATTGATATAACTTTTTAATATGATATTAGTATTTAATTTAAAATCATAAATAAATTCATTAATATTATAAAATCATTAATACAATTTAACAACGATCATACGTTCATCAATAACACTAATTATAATCAATTAGCATTAACAATAATTTAACAAATAACACAAAACGTACCTGACAGTTCATAGCACCAACGTGCCGTGCCCACTACCGGACAACTTCTGATCTGTCGATAGCTACGCGCTCCTTTTTATACTATAATAATTGTGAAAAACGACGCGGTAGTATACGCACGAAGTCAATAAAGTGTCTTTTTAATAACTTATATTCTTCTTCTTCTCTTCATTAATTATTCTCTCACATACTACTTAGATCTATACTACATTAATCTACCATTGGAACCTGTCAACAGTTTCCCGTCGCCACGGGAGTTTCGTCGTGACCACGATACCCGGTCGAAAAAAATACCTATTGTTACATTTTAACACATTTTAAAACATTCCACGAAAACTAAATTAGAACATAAATTGTAATCTTGTACTAACTGCGTAAATTCGAAACTGATAGTTATTTAAAAGTTTATATAAGTAAAAATTATTTAAAAATAAGATATTTCATTACATATTTTATCAACACTGTAGCTTAATTTCACTACAGAAAAGCACAATGCTTTTCAATTTGACATTGAAAGCTCGCCAAGTTATGTATAGTGCTTAAACAAGTCTGTGCGTGAACCGCGATCGCTTACCAGCGCGGGCTGGATTGCGTCGGTTTGCACCGGTTTAAACCAGTTTAATCCGGTTACATTTTGTTTTGTTTCCCTTACTGCGGAACCTGGCTGGATTTTTGTTCGCTGCAACGTTGATTGGGCTGATCTGTTTGGGTTTTAAATGAATTGATTTCATTCCGCAGTGGACTGAATCGATTATGTGATTATACGTCCAATTGTAATGGGATTAAGGCTTAAAATCCCGTAATATGTTGATTCCGTTAACACTTTCGGTATTTAATTAGTGTCATTCATTATCCAAGAGTAAACACAAATATTATTAAAACGCGCACTGCAATTTGAATACACTTTACAGGAATATCACTTGGCATTTTATCAGAAAAAATTAGCTTTTATTGCATTTTATTTAGTTAGATACTTTATAAATAACTACGATCAAGCTATAACTGTACCCTTAGTATGAGTTGCAATCAGATAATGCTCGATAGACTATATCATATCCACTCCTGATTCCAAATATTTTATTGGTTGAAAGCCCCATCGACTCGACGAACGTGTAACGTTCTCAGCCATTCAAAGAGCCGCTTTTCTTTCGTGTCTTTCTTTCGTTTTGGATGATCGAGTAGTCGCAAACGTTTACAATTTTTACTAAGGGTATAATATGATACATGATTATATTAAACCAAATATATTTTTGTGTATTCACTTTTCTAGTTGTTATCGATTGATAGTAACACTCAGTTCAAACATCTGATACAATTTCTGGAGTATTGGCGTACCAGAATATGGTCTGGACATCCCTCCCAGTTGAGGTGAGAGGTCATGCACAGCAGTGGAACAATAATAGTTTGATAATGATAATGGAGTTACGTTTACTGAAAATTGTGTTTTATAAATAATTAAATTCAATAATATAATAAAAAAACCAATACCAGCACAAATTACTATTTGTACAAAAGCTAAAAATCTGCGCCAATTTAAACATAAAAGTACCAATCACCACACAACCACATACACACCGAAAACAAATTGTCTCTCGCTGGAATAATCAAGATACATCTTCAGCGAATCTACCGTCCCCTTTCTTTATCCCGGGATATTTGTCGTCCCGATAATCCCCCGGAATTGGTTTACAACCACCCCCAATATTTCTACTTGCCTCTGAACCGGGATAACAAGCCTATACGGGGATAATAGGATGCCATCGCACTCCTCGCGTACTTTGATAGAGGGGTTTTGCGTTGAATATGGATCAGATCTGAGTGATTTGAGATTTATGTAAACCGTTCAAATTGATCAGTCGCAACTATGATACCTACTTGAATATTAAAATTACTATAATTTTGTAGATAGCGTTCATCGTAATCTTATTATATGTATTACATCGCAACTTGACCGAGGGGCGCGGACATGGATCGTAAAAAGCCAAGTCCCTAAGGTCCCATCGTGTGACCTGACTGACTAGCGACTACCCTCAGGCCGGAGTCTACCGTCAATAGCGACTTGTCGTGTTCCGGTAGTGCGTCTGAGAGCCAGAGTCCCTCTTTCCACCGTTCCCATCCTTATCATCCAATCCCATCCATTTTCCATTCAAAGCCGGCGAGCATTCGCGACTCTTTTGGAGTTGCAAATGCTTATAGGCGGCGGTGACTACTTACCATCAGGTATCTCGGCTGCCTCTTCGTATGGCTTAAACAT
>DWNK01000038.1:0-17014 GCA_018250315.1 Hyalothyrus neleus pemphigargyra | reverse complement strand
GTGCGCACAATATTATGGTCGCATTCCGATTAATGAGCGACCATTTGTGTAAAAATGAAAGGCTTGTAGCTGCATGGCAGGCATGGGGAGTATGTAGTAACATGTTCTAATAAGAATATTTATAGTTTATACCTTATTGGCCCCCAAATTAGTAAATAAACACTTAATTTCACTGTAAGTTCTAAACAGTGCCTTACAGATTGATTAAAATTTATTATGCCTCATTTTATAGTTATTTATAATAATAACATGAAACTGTCCTATGTGGAGTGGACACTCTGTGTGTATCTGTATTTCATTGTAGCTCCTAAACGGATGCATCAATTTAGTTTTTTAGTTATGAAAATTAATTTGATTGAAGGTGTTCTTAGCTATTATTCAGGAAAATCTGTTCAACTTTTAATGATGAAAATTTCTTTATTAATTCTTTTCTGGATATGAACAGCTTGTATGTGTACTGAAAGATTATAACTTATAAACCTCACCAATCCACACTAGTGCTTGATGTATGCTGCATGCTTCCCAGTTGTGGGGAGCCCTGAGCTCAACAATGGGACAGGAATGTTGCAGCCAATCTGCTCATAGACATTAGAACTAACTTCATATAGCAACATGATTGTCAGCTTGCTTAATCTTTGACACCACACTGACATGTTGCCCCTCCGGTGAGGCATTGCATCTATGACAGACTTCAGACACAGTGAGTGAGTGTACCTGTCTGTATACATGTCAAACTTATTCACTCCTCTTTTTTATCAGGTAGTTAAATAAACTGCCCATAGAATGTTTAACACTTTATATAATACTCTTAAAAACATGTTTATAAATTTATAATATTAAAGTAGCAAATAAGCATGCAGTCCATCTGATAGTAAGTGGTCACTGCCGATTGCCTGTTGGTTACAGATGTCTAAGGAGACATCTGTAACCAACTACCTGTGGCGCCCTCTGGACTTGTGGTTCTACCAACTGGTGAACAATTACAAGGAGCTGAAATTCTCAGTATGGGTATGTTTGGTAAGGCTTACCTACTTTCCTGAAGTCTTTCATTTTAGTCCTTAGTATGCAATACTTTGTCAAACTTAAGCTCTCTTATCCCAAAGGCTAAGTCCAGAGGAGGACCAGGAGGAGGCAGCTTGAGAGTTAGAGAAATACCTATAAACAAATGCTAAAAATTCAATTTATTCCAGCTAGTAATTGCTACACAATGCAATGTTTGCACTGCGGGCAGTGGGTGTGCAGCTCAGTGCACTGGGTAATATGGAATTATGGTAAGTGATGATGCTTAATAGAATTTTTGCAGTGATTATCTCAATAGTTAGTGTCCTACCTCTTTGGGTTTGGGAAGCAACTTTTTTTATACCTATTCATTTAATTTAAAAGATTTTATTTGGTTTTTTATTTATTTATAAAGCCAAACAAAGAGTTAGGCAAGGTACCTGATGGTACACACATGTGTTGTGCGTGATGACTCATAGTCAGTTAGCAGTGCCGATGCATTTTACCTTATATGGTCCGAACTCTCTATTAACTAAATCGAAGCTTATTAACAATACGAATATTTCGCCATGTAACACATAACAAGCGTAGTGTAGTGGTTTATAACGTCTGCGTTATACGTCAGGCGTAAGATCGTATCCCTGCGTCCCAAAACTTTTTTCTGACTTAAATCTTTTTTTTGTATACACAAAATTATAATTGGACTTAACCTAACAAAAATAATTGATTTTATTTTATTTATCTTTATTTTATTTTAAATCAATTTCGATAACATACTACAATAAAAATGGAATTGGAGAATATAACTTTTCGTAAACCTCGCAGATCCAGTTCTCTTCATAATATATCCAGCTCTTCGTCACTGATTTTTGACACAACTCCTATGAGTTTACCTAATACCTCGCTTGAAGAAAATTCCTGCAGTCGGGTACTAAATGAAAAAATTTTAAAGCTTTCCGAGGAACTGTCAATTGCTAATCAAGAGATTGAAAACTTAAATTATGAAAATTCAAGCCTAAAAAAGGAGATTGACAGATGTAATAAAGTAATTGAAATATATAAAAAGCTTGGACCCCAAGAAGAAAGATCTGTAACACCTTTAACGCGACAATTAAAAAAAAAGAAAAAATCTTTAAGTACCACTAATAGTCCGCTTACTATAAATAAAGTTGGCACTCCCACACGTGACAAGCAAGCTCCCTCTGAAACTCAATCGCCTGGAGTAACCCTAACAGAAATTAATAAAACATCTCATCCTAGCAATGAGAGTAATAAACATAATAGCGAATTATTAAATCATCTGAATTATTTGAGCCATTCGTCTATTGAAGTATCTGGAAAACGAACAAAGACTCAACTGGAGGAACTGGAACACAATATTCCATCAAATCTATCTCAGCAAAATATCTCAAAAAATATTTACCGAAGTAGAAACACAGTTATAGTTCTGGCTGACCAGCAAGGGCGAGGAGTGCAACAAGCTCTTCAAACGCTACTAAATGAGGATAAGTACGTCGTAATATGCTTATGGAAGCCAGGGGCAACGTTGACTCAAATTCTGGACTCTGCTAGTAATGATTTACTAACTCTCACCAAAAATGACCATGTCGTTATAATTGGAGGAATCAATGATAAAAATCCTTATGCATTTCAATTAGGTGTAAGCAAATCTCTCCACACTCTATGTAATACAAATGTTACGTTTTGTCAAATTCCTTTTAACACATATTTAAATGTAGGTAAACTAAATTATGAATTAAAATTTGCATGTACGAAATATGAAAATGCACATTACGTTAATCTAGACTACCAAAGATATATACCGAGGGGAAACTATTATACTATATCTATGTGTAGGTTTGTGCTAAGACAATTACTAAACATCAATTATAAAATTAATTATATTGAATACCAGGAACAAATGAAGAAACCCGTAGAAAAAATTGATAAATCTATTCAGTGTGATTTTACTTCTAACACGGCTATATCAACTGACAATCAGACACAAACTGACCAACTAGACTCGTATACTCAAACTTTTAATAATTCCGACGCTTATGTTAATAATAATCTTTTTCGTGTACAAGAAAATTAACTTATTTCACCAGAATATTAACGGTTTAATTTCTAAATCTGATGATCTTTTAGTATCCCTTAACAACTTATCAACTTGTAATAACATAATGGTTGACGTTCTGTGTGTCACCGAACATAACATGCTCACAAGTGATTTGGATTGTCTGAATATAGCAAACTATGTTTTGGCATCATTCGCCTCAAGAAAAAATAGGGCAGGTGGATCATGTATACTGGTACGAAAAGGGCATAAATTTCGAAGATTGTCTGACATTGAAGAATATACTATACTAGATATCATGGAATGTAGCGCCATTGAACTCATTGACCATAAATTAATAATTATTTGTACATATAGATCTCCAAAAAGTAATGTATCGATTATTGAAAAGTTCTTTAACGTACTTGATAAAATACTTACCAAATCATGTTTTAAAAATAAGAAAGTAATATTATGTGGCGATTTCAACATTGACAGATTGAAAAAAAATAAATTATCCATATCATTTGAGCAATTGTTGGATACATATAACCTGGCGTTGTGTATAAATGTTCCAACACGTCCATGCAGTAGAACATGTATAGATAATTTCGCACATAATATACGAGGCTGCAATACCTTGGTAATAGACCTAGCTCTGTCAGATCATACAGCTCAAATTCTTCAATGTCCTGTCAAAAAAAGCTATCTATTCAGTCATTGGTATACACAAAAGCGGCAATTTAACCCTGAAAATATACATAAATTCTATGACTGCCTAAAAAACCTGTCATTTGAAGAAGTTTATACATCTGATCCTAATACATCATATAATAATTTTCTCGACCTATTTCAGTTGTTTTATAATTTATGCTTTCCATTAAAGAGGGTAAAAATTCGAACGAAAAAAGAATTGAAATGGATGTCCAAGGGTATAAAAACGTGCACTAAAAACAAGAGGAAACTTTTATGGAAAGCCCGGAAAAGTAAAAACATACAAGACCGAAATAAATTTAATGTTTATGCTAAAAAGTTAAGACTAATAATTAAACTGACACAAAGATCTCAAAACAATCAATATATACATACTGCCCAAAATAAAGCCCAAGCGACATGGAACGTTATTAATAATAACATTTCGAATACTCCAAACCAATCTATTGACATAATTAGAGTAGGCGATAAGTACATATCTGACCCGCAAATAATTGCACAAGAGTTTAATACTTTTTTTCTTGATCAAATTAATACAAATAGTAACAAGGACATTAAATATAATAAAATAAAATTTAATCAATCGAATTCATTCTTCTTAGCCCCTACTTGCCCGGACGACGTTTCACAAATAATAAAGTCTTTAAGAAACACAAACAGCACCGGGTTTGATGATGTAAATACTAGAATAGTAAAACACGTTGCTCATGTTATTGCTCCAATAATAAGTTACATCCTAAACCTGTGTATTGAGTGTGGTATATTTCCTGACAAAATGAAAACAACTCTAATAAAACCAGTTCATAAAAAGAATAATAAGGAGGATATGCAAAATTATAGACCTATTGCACTACTACCAGTTTTCTCAAAAGTATTTGAGAAAGTAATACACAATAACCTATATACTTATTTTGAAAAATTCAGTATCTTGGTTGATGAGCAAGTGGGATTTAGAAAGAATAGATCAATTAATATAGCACTTCATAAATTTCTTAAAACAATTATGTTTAACTTAGATAAAAAAAGAAAAGTAACATCAATCTACATGGATATGACACGGGCGTTTGACTATGTGGATCACAGGACCTTACTTAATAAATTGGAGTGTTACGGCGTCAGAAACAATGCTCTCGAACTTATAAAATCTTACCTTACTGAAAGGAAACAGGTTACTGTTATAAGCAAAATTAGTCATCTAAATCAATCTGAATTAAGATATCAATCTGAACCTAGCAACGTTTATTACGGTGTCCCTCAAGGTAGTATTTTGGGACCATTGCTCTTTTTAGTATACATAAATGATTTTCCAATGGCGATTGATCAGCCTATGGTTTTGTTTGCTGACGATAGCACGGCTATATTTATTGATGAAAATTCAGCGACTTATGAAGATGAAATAAATAAATCATTGAATACACTAATTGAATGGTTAAATGCCAATAACCTAAGAATAAATCTTGACAAGACTTGTATGATGCAGTTCAGAAATAAAAGTACACAGATCACAAAATTAAATATTAAATATAAAAATAGGGCAATAAATGAGTTAACCACTACAAAATTTTTAGGATTGCATATAGATAATAACTTTTCCTGGTCAACGCACATTAACTACATTTGCAAAAAACTAAATAAATTTTCTTATGCGCTACATAACCTGGCGAAAGTTGTAAATAAAGCTGCAGTTTTGACGGCATATCACGCCTATGTTGGTAGCGCATTACGATATGGTATAATATTTTGGGGCAATGGGGTTGGAATTCAGAGAGCTTTTAAATCACAAAAGAAGTGCATCCGCTCCATTAATAAATTAAAACAAACCGACTCATGTAAGCCACATTTCCAAAATCTAAAAATACTTACACTCCCTTCGCTATATATCTATGAATTGGTATTGATGGTATATAAAAATCTTGATACGTATGACAAACTGGCATCAACTAGAAACAAAACTAAGTTAAGTACTATAAAGACCAGAACTAAACTGCTTCACAGAAGTGTTTTCTGCATGGGACCTAAAGTTTTTAATAATTTACCTAACTTCATTACAACTCTAACTGGTCATGAATTTAAAACCAAGTTAAAATCCTACTTAATACAGAAGGCTTACTACTCAATCACAGAATTCTTAGAAGATAAAATATAATATATCATAATCAATTAAATTGTTTCCATATTATTAAATTACACACACATCTTATTATTAATTAATTTTACATTTTGACTTTGAAATTATGATATTGTTGACATTACATAGAATAATAAATGAATGAATGTTACTATAATAAATATTAAATTTGTCAATTGTAATTAATTGTTTGGAATTAATTGTAAATAAATTTCTTTTGCCTTTTTATGAATTACGAGTACAATAATTATAGATAATATTATTTTAGATTATGTTTTAGCTGTTATAATATGAAATTTGCATGCCTGTTCTGGTGGAATGTAGAGGACTATACTTGTATTTATGTCATAATTTTAAGACTTGTAATCAAAATTTTACCTATGTTCATGCAAATAAATTTGATTTGATTTGATTTGATTTGATTAATTTAAATCTATGTACTCAATTCGAAAAACTAACATATAAGTCTTAGCAATAAAACCTTAGTTACTGCGAATAAAGTATGTAATATGAATTGTGTAGAACCGGAAATACAACTTGACCCCTCCGTAGTACGCGTCATTATACACTAAGGACGTCAATTAAAACTGTCGCCCCATGTCATTATCTACCAAGAGTAATGTGCGGAATTATTATACAATTATACATAGAGATACAAACATACGCTTTATCTATGTATAAGCCAAAGAGGCAGGCGAGATACCTGATGGTACGCCCCGCAAATGTTCATTTGCAACACCAGTCAATAGGCTACATAGTCTTTGCTCCGCGCGTCTCTTTCTGGGTTTGACAGGCAGATAGAAAAAAAAGACGGACAGCGAAGTGGTCTTATAAGGGTTCTGTTTTTCCTTTTGAGGTATGGAACTCTAAAAAGTACCTCGATGAATTCGGTTGAAACGTGAGGTACCAGAGTAGCAATGACCTTTCTTTATCGGGATAACTTCGGAATAACCTTTCTTTGGAAACCACTCAAAAGTATATTTGTTTGTAGTACTGCGCAATTTTCACTGTCGGAGTGATGTTACGAAACTTCGGCGTCCTAGCTATTGGGATTTTTAAGACCGCATTATATGTGTTAAGTATAATCCCAATGAACGAGCAGGAATATTTTTTCTGATTTATCTTTTCAACATTTTTCGCAAAAAAAAAAACCTAAATTACAAATTGTCACTTAAAAAAATGTCTACCAACGCAGTAAAACGACGATTACATTAGCTCACAATTCCAATTGAAGAGGTCCACAGTTCGACAGCTCAATTGCATCGAACACAATCGATACACTCATGGTACGTCATTACATGTCATAGACAGGTGGCCGGCGACGCAGGGGACGCAGCTGTACACAACTAAACTAGTTATGTTAAGACGAACGCGGATTGATAAACGTGACACACATACATACATTTCTATCCCTTGTATGTGGAATGTCCAGGTGGTAGAACCAGTGCCCTTAGTATAAGTACCGAAACAGCGATCGATACACAGTCTCGTATCGACTTTTGATATCGACGATTGGATTGGTTGAGAACGTCTCGTTGATTTATCCCTTGTAAGTGGAATTTCTAGGTGGTAGAACGATTGTCCTTAGTATGAATTCTGAAAGAACGCTCTATATACTGTCTCGTATCGACTTTTGAAGCAGACGATTTTTTTTTGACGACGTCTCGTTGATCATATGTTGATCTATGTTGAGTTGAGATATGTTGATCAGATGTTGATCTCGTTGATCTCGTTGATCTCTGAGATCTATAGACCCAATTAAAATATCAGAATGAAAAGTCGTTACGAAATAGTGAATCAAATATTCTCTGATTGTTTGACGCTCACTAAGAATGTTTATGAATGCTTTGGAGGGACGTTTAGTTTTAAAACAGACGATCTTTACTAGTTTTTGTGTGTAAGCCAAACGAAGAGGCAGATGGATACCTGATGGTAAGTAGTCACTGCCGCCTATGAATATTTGCAACACCAGAGGAGTAGCTAATGCTCGCCGTCTTTGAAGAGAAAAATGGGATATGAAGGATGGGAAGGGTGGGAAGAGGGACTCTGGCTCTCAGACGCACTACCGGAACACGACAGTCGCTATTGAAAGTAGCCTTATCTTAATAGTTGCGCGCCCTAACATTTCGTAGTCCGAACTGTGTTTCTTTCACGGCGCGCGTCTGCCCACGGTGTGGTGCGTTGGTCGGTGCACGTTGGGTGCACGCCTGTGCAAGTGCACCGGGGTCGACGACCCGCTCAGCTGACCGCCACGTGCTCATTGGTTTGTTGATGTCCTATGTTAGTCGCGTATCGAAGTCCATTATAATGTCATCTGTATTTTACCATATATTAGCCTAAGCTAGCCTGTGGCCGAACTCCTCCCTGGAAACCCCCTCCTGGGTTTGGGTTTGGATCCCTGTTCAGATACCTGAAGTACGACGAGATGAAGCTGAGCGCAAACGTAGCGCGTTGGGCAGTGACCGTGCTGGTCGTGTCGGAGACTCGATAAGTATGTATTAAATCGGACCTAGTTCAGTAGTTAGCAACCCTCGGGGTCTGGGTTCGAATCCCCGGGCAGATACCAGAAGTACAACAATATGATTCTGGGCGCAAACGTAGCATGTTGGGTGGTGACCGTGCTGCTCGGCTCGTGGGAGACTTTCGACAAGTATGTACACTATATCTGACCTAAGCTAGCCTGTGAGCTAGCTCAGAATTTATCATCCCACTTTCGGGCCCGGGTTTTAATCCCCTGTTACATACCATAAGACGAGATGATAGTAGTTGGACGCCGGGTGACGCGAATACAGAGAAAATACAGATTTCCCGGTAGTAAATCTAGTATGATGCGAATGGGAAGGTTTTCTGCATGAGCACTGACTACTTACAATCAGGTGGCTCGTTTGCTACTTCAATATTATAAAAAACCCACACTATTAGTTAGGTTAGTATAATGTTCGTTCTATATAAATCGTTCAATAAAAATATTTTCTTGTTTCAGGCACATGATGAAGAATAAACCACACCTTAGATTCTAAGTTTGTTGTAGCAATATGAAATTTTATGAACAGATTTTTATAAAGAGTGAACTTACCTTCAACCTGACTTAATGTAAGTCAATTCATACCATTCGAGAATTATTTTGGCTAATAATAATTAATATTATTTAATATATATTTGATGACTACAATTTGTAGAAAAGCATTTTTTAAATAATGACATTGGTAATATGTTCTCATAGTATGATGATTTAGTGATTATGATAATTGACTGACTACTTTAATTTAAAATTAATCAGGCTTATTGTTATCATATTAAAATACCTAATACGTTGAAAATTTATAAATATTTTTCCTATCTTCGAAGACGAAATGCTTCTGAAGGAATGTCAAATTTAGTTCGCGGGACGCTCACGGTGGCGCAAATAATCTCAAAAAGTTACCGTCATTGAGCAGTGGATATAACAGATATTAGTGTTGTCCAGGAATTTACCTTTATAAAACATTAAAAACTAGTAAAGAGAAATTAGTAAACCTAGTGGACATACTATTTTGACGACAAATATACTTTTACAAACATTTTACCTTAATAATAGATTATCAGGGTGACCACATTCTGAAAAGTCAGGGAAGCCGAAGTGGTCAGGGAAAGTCAGTGAAATTGATTTTACACTGTTCATGTCCCGAAATTGTAAAATAACATTTGGGATCGATTCTGGTCATTATTAGATTACTACTTATTTTGTAGTTTTCCTTAAATAATACAAAAATGGTCAGGGAAATTGAAAAAAAAATGGTCAGGGAAAAGTCAGGGATTTTTTGGACTTTTTGTTTCTGCTAAGAAGGGACGTAGTTAGGGATTTGGGTTATTAGGGCAAGTAAACAAGGGTAATAAACGCGGTGATTATTGGATTATGATTAACATTTCTTTCATCGATGAGTTAATAGCGGTAAATACCTCGCTAGGGGCGTTTCTTCGACCGACTTCAGTTAGGCAATGCAGTTGAAACAAAATTTGGTAAACTAAAAGATAAAAACGAATACGTTTTTATCTTTAATATCATTAAAAAGAGATCAAAACGTAGAAAAAGAAAACTAACGCCAGAAAACTAAAGAAAAATAGGCATATTAGAATAGTTTGTATTGTAATTAACTGTCTTCCGTCGGTTGGCAACGACCGAAGCAACATCTGGCAACCGTTGCGACCTCGAATCACATAATTTTTAATGGATGCTGTGATGTTTACGAGCACTTTAACAAGCCCGAATTGAATTGATTATTCTGAATTCCGACTACAATAGTAATCGTGTTTTGTTGGAAAATTTCTAAAGTATTATATTTGCATGTGGGTATAACGCCGTGTTATTAAAACGAAGCATTTACTAATTATATAATATTACGTTTACCAATCACATATTCGTTTGATTAGTTGAAATATATATGCCCTCGGATTGAGCCAAAATGTTTTAAATGGTATGGATTGCTCAAAGACTTGAGATATTTGTTTATGACAACAATAAAATGTTGAACATATTTCTTCGTTTTATTATATCGCTTTAATATGAGATACCTACGATTTACACTCAACTGATGTGCGTTTAGATGTAGGTGAAAAGAATAGATCAATATTTGATTAGGAATTAGATTAGGATTTTTATGTCTAGGCAAAAACCCTCTTTGGTATAATTTTATTTAGTCTATGAGAGTAGAAGAATATATTACAATGTTGCGACCATGATTTACAGTAAAACACGACTGATTTTAATGTCTTTATTTAAAATTTCAATTTACTTCAAATGTAGTGTATAACAATAAATATTTCTGTTCTCTTTCAAGAGATAAGTACATAGGTTATTTCGAGTAAGTATAGTTATGTATCTTGATATTTTCTGTACACAAAATAAAACCATTCGTTTTACCCATAACAATATCACATCGTTAGGTGTGTACTTCTGTGTGCCCGATTTTACTTACAAGGTACAACGATATCTGTTACTAGAACATTGAGATAATCGCTACTCGATAAGACAAACAGTAAAGGACTTGCAAAATATAAATCTTTATGCAAATAGGCTATGGGGATTCTAATTCGATAATTTTACAATTTATAAAATATTTTTTTAATTTTTATAAAATTACCCTCAATTAATATATAAAAATAGCTTCAATAAAAACAACAATATAGTCAACGTCGATTTGCCCCGGTAAGGAATGATAGGACCAATTTTTACCGATCGCAAACTTCAGCCGCGATTACATTTTCAGTAGAATTATTATACGAAAACCACACACTTTAGTCTTTAATAATGGGATAGCATAACATTATATGTGAACTTCTTGATTTCTAGAACAAAAATGTCTCTTCTGATGTTTATGTTATTCTAAAAATACAGTTTTTTATAATAAATGGATATCAAACAGATTGTAAGAAGGCAAGATTTCTCTCTCATCGTTTATTTTATTGATTATTACTTTCAGAGAGTACTTTAATATTTCTAGAAATCAGAATTTGTCACATTTTAACAACATGTATTACATGCTATTTTAACATTAATATCAAATTTCTATCCCCTGCACGTAAATATTATAATAATATTGCAAAAAAAACAAATTATATCAAAAGAAAACGTAGCTACAAAAATTATAAACTAAGGTTAACTACATATGAACGGATGAGCTACATACTATGAGTTTAGCACAATCACTCATAGTGATGCGATAAGGCTCCATGCCCGTACTTCGAGATTCAGTGATCACTGGTCAATGAATTAAATGTACAAAAATATTAATAAAAATATAAATATATTTGAAAACATGATAAGTCTTGTGGTTGAGCTATTTATAGTAAATACAATAAAAATTAAAATATAAAGCCAGTAAAATTTTGTAAGTATGTTGTATGAACACAATATCGTTAAGTGAGCAGCTTACATTAGCTTTACTCAATTTTTTGTTGAATATAACTGTAGGTACATACAATTTAGATGATTTCGGAATTTCATCATATTGTAAAAGCGACCCAAAAATCTCGAATGGCATGACCCTACGGGAATGATTCGTGCAAACTAATGAAATGAGGTATGAATTTCTACCTAATTTTCATTAAAGTATCTCGCCTATTGGCTATTCGATAAATCTTTTTAAATCATATAAATTCAGATATATCAGAACTTAGAATATAAACAATGCAATAAACACCTTCGTTGGGTCAAATTAACAATTTCTGTTCAAACTACCTAAAAAACGATATGTTTAAACTATTTAATTTTACAGAAATAATTGGTAAGTACATTTAATACAATACTTATAATGTAGCTTTAATGATACGGTTAACAATTTTGAATTAACTTAAAAGGTAGGAACATTTTAGGTTTTCAGTCAAATTATCAGCATTAACGAACATAATTGACCGAATCTATTACAAACGGTAGTTGGCTCTGCGTTGGACATAAGCAGATTAATTTTAAAATCAATACATTTAATGCCTACTTTTCACAAATGCTTTTTTAAAGTCCAGCGCAGACTATTAATATTCGAAAGTTGTTGACGTTGGCACCACTTCCAGCACCATTTGCAGGAAAACTGTAATTTTATCTGAAATAATACAAAAACTAACGTTACATAACGGTTCTATGGTCTATGACAAGAAATAAAAATATTGAATAAGAAGTTCCATATAGTTGTTCAAAAATTAGTATTATAATTTATATCCAGACATTATTGAGACACATCGGTTTTAAAAATACCTCTTCCGTTAACCCTTAATAAATAAAATGTCATACTGCTGTGTTAGGACCTTTACACATTTGAAGGATTAGGAATAGTCAGGCTTGATAAACATTATGTGGAACTCGCAAATTTGTAGATAAATGTCTAATAAGCACTTTTTTTTTACAAAGATCAGAGGTGACGCCTGGAAGACCTTAAAAAATATCACTTTGCTGGGATATCACTGTGCTGTAATGCACTTTATTGTACATTAAACAAATAGGAGCAAAAAATACTAGCCCTTACCCATAAACGGCAGTGAATAGCCCCATTTTACAAATGGCAAGTAAACCAGCAATCCTCCGAGGATAAAACCAGCCGCGTACAGATACTCCCATTGGGGCTTATCTATTATTGGCGCTACCACCAAATAAGTCGACACAAACAGCACAATGTATGGGATTATTATGGGCACCTGAAAAAAATAATATAAGTTTAATCTGTAAGGTACTTCGTCGAAATGTTTGTCGGGGCTATAATATTATAGTATAGTAGACACTAGTATTGGCATCGGCTGGATCTTTTTTTGATACGGCTTACGGGAGGACACAGAGACAGAGTTCTCAAAGATAAAAAAATGTTTTACTGTCTTGCTCTTATAGTTGCCGTGTTATGCTGGATTTCTGGTTTTTAAAGTATGTGGATGTAGTGGAATGTAGATTTAGATATTTGCTTCTTCAAAACTTATCGTCTCGATTATCAGCTTGTAATAATGAGTAAAACTCAGTGAGAACTTTCATATTAGATATTTCGTATTACGTTACCTTGTATGGCCTGGGTGCATGGGGCTTAGTTTTTCTCATAACGATCAACGCAAGCATGGCGCCTCCATAAAAGATCCACGCAGTGAACGAGAAAAAGTCGATCAATGAATCTATCGTTCCGTATAGTACCATCGCCACCGCTATCAGAGACTAAAATGGAAAATTATACAAATTAATTAGGCTTTTAAAGTAAATAGTTGTATTGCAGGTAGGTATACTTTGCATGGTGCATATTTGGGTACTTGTAAATTTTAGTTAAAAAGGTGGAATAGAAGCACGACAATGATAATGAAAGCTTACAATTTCTGAAACGCAAATGCAAAAGCATATGGTTACAATCTTTTTTATGGTCCACTGAGCTCCCACGAAACGGGGAAGGCCTGGCTAAGATAGATAGATAAAACTCTTTATTGTGCACACATAAAAACAAAATACAATCAGCCACCGCTGAATCAGCCGGAAGTGATTTACACAAAAGGCGGTCTTATCGCTAATCAGCGATCTCTTCCAGACAACCTTTGGACAACAATATTGCACGAATAGGTGCAATATATGAGATATTACTTATGTCCTTCGACATTATTACTTAAGTCCTTCGACAAGCTCTACCGACTAACGTTCGACCCGAACTTGTAAAAAGCAATCCGATCGAATAATGCACACGGATTAACCGCGAATAAAAAAATGTTCTAATTATACCTATGTAATTAATATTTGAATAATGATGTAAATATTTACATGGAAAATAAGCCCCGGCGCCGGCGTAAAGCGACGCACGTGAACATACGACAGAATGTCCAGCAAGTGGCCTTCGCGAGATGCGGCGAAACACAACCTGTAGGAAGAGTTTTATTTTTAGAAATTTAATTGTAAAATTTTATGTAGAGAAAGGAAGGAAGTAGAAAAGAAGTTACATGGAACTTCTTTTCGAGGTATTTCTCGAGCGCTATGATGTGGGCTTCTTTAAACGATCCCGAAAAGAGATCTTATTTAAATTAGCTTGTATTGCAAATATTCGTGGACGGCCGTGATTGCTTGCTATCAGGTAGCCGTCTGCCTCTAAGTAGCCTATGTTTTTCACAAACCTTTACCTTACCTTCCAGCGACGAACAGCGTTCCATTAGCCGATCCGAACGTAGAGATTGTAACTGCGAGCGGCATCAGCCAAGCCAGGGGGCCGAGCAGTCTGTTTCCGAAGGTGACGGCCACCGCCTCGCTGTCGGCCATCTCGCTCACCGACATCACCGCCAAATACGACACGTTCACCAGCGCGTAGCACAGTGTCACCAACGGAATGCCGATTATTATGCTCAGGGGGAGATTCCTTTAATCCAACATGGTATTTTATTGATTACTACGATTCATAAAACAGGCATTTCATAAGTTTGTCATAAGTTACTTAAGATGTTTATATTTTTTTATTTTAAGTTAAATAAAACCACAAAAAGACACGTTCACTTTAATTGTCTAGTTAACTTAACGACCTATTTACACGATAGTATGTTTAGGCTGGCTATAATGTAAATGTGTACAGGATAAACTACATCAAGGGTAACTAGGATTAGTTACTTTAAAACTTGTTTTAGGTTAATTAGTCAAGTCTTTTCCATAATGCGTCAATGTGCAAGATGATGTTACGAGATTCCGAAACACGACACATTTTATCCAAGAAGTGGCGCCATGTACGATTGTAGAGTGAATGTTAATTCTACTTAAATTGTAGAGACCAGTCGTATCTACTTGGTAAGGAAAACTATAAAATATTAGGTTTTATGTACTTACTATTAAAACTAGTCAAATAAAAGGTATACTAACTTGGATGGGTTTTTAATTTCCTCAGTGACATAGTTGAGGTTATTCCAACCGTCGTAGGCCCAGAGGCCTGTGTAGAATGCCGTAGCAATGTTGCCCAGAGTCGCCGTGCTACTGGCGAAGTTGGGCTCCTGTAAATGTCGCGTATTACCTGCACCATACGACACAACCAACGGTCAGTCTACCGAAATATTTTACACCCATTACGATTAGATGAGGCAAATGGATGGTCGAAAAAGCACCAAAGTTGCAATAGTGTTAAGGTTAGGCGTTATATTAACCGACTACAAATATGAGGAGGTAATTCGGCATGTATTGTTTTATGTTAACTGATGTTCTCGCGTGGGATGATAGGTTATGGATTGGTAATTGGGAAAAATTGGATTGCTTTCTTTTGTATTACATTACAAATTGACCCCTGGGTGGATTATGGATCTATATTTTATCTACAAAACAGGACTGGTGTCTTATAAAACGTAGGGTCATGTGTGATCGCTCACTCTGAGGTTTAAGTGGGATTACATCTGAATGAGGTATAATATGCAACAAATTGCACTTATAACAAAAGTGTTGTTTGTTATTATTTGGTCTGAAGAATTTGGTATCAATACGTCGACCAAATCACTCTTCTGACCAAAAATAACAAAGTTAAAACTGTTATAAGTCGAAACACATGTAGAGGGGCAATGCTTCCACAGGCAAAAACTTCGAGTTTTATCACCAAATACTACAGATAGTATTACCTAATATCAATTTATACGCTCCTCCGCAGACAATGATCGCTATTGCCACAAGCTTAGCCGCCGTGAATATGTTCTGTACGTTTGTAGCCAGGTTTACACTGTAGCAGTTTACCGCCAGGATCATTACTGAAAAAAAAATTGTTGATTATATTATTACTGATCATAATAGTATACATATCGGTTCAAATCTTTACCTTACAATATAAATAAGAAACTAATGTATAAATGAGAAATAATAGGAAGAAATATAGGTATAAGAAAAAATATCAAAAGAAATGTATAACTAACATCAATTTCAATTCATTACTGTTCCACTTCTGGGCTCTTTTCCGCTCTCTGAATTAGAGGGATTACGCCACAGTCCACCACGCTGACCAAATAAGGAATTGTATTAGGACTAACTACTACTATCTCAATGTTGTTTTGCCAGTCAGCTTTTAATTTAGTGACCAATAAAGTAACTTCACCATAGACCTAGTATATACTAGGTCTATGAATGTTACGTACACTGTCGTTACTGTATAGTAGGTAGGGTAGGGAGTAGCAATTACAAATAGGTAAGTAACCTTTTTACAAAAGTACAGCTCAAAATTCGAAAAAACATGATACAGTGATATTTGAATAATTTACTTAAAAAATCGTAGACGATTCATTAACGGGGAAGTAATCGCACTATTTATAATATCACCTACGCTGTGAAGATAAAAATAATTCATCCTTGATATTAAAGACAACAAAGTTTCACGGATTAATAAAATTGTCTTCCATAGAGTTGAAAGCTAAAATAAAACTTTGGTATATTTGTCCCAAAGCAAATGTATATGCAGATTTTACTTCTAGAATTAAAGAATAGGTACACTTCCTACCCTTTATTAAAATGCCGTTACGTCAAATTTTGTCAAAGCGTTGCATGAATTGAAGAAAGTTTAAATTTTTCCACTATTTTTCAATCTAGGTTTTATTTTTCAATGTATAGTAGTTACTGAAATATGGAGATGACGGGAAAAATGTATTTTACTGTTACGAAAAACACCTAGATAATTTAAAAA
>DWNK01000037.1:0-17056 GCA_018250315.1 Hyalothyrus neleus pemphigargyra | reverse complement strand
GGTCGTCGTATGTGACGTCGTGTGCTTGTAGCGTATTTTTTATCAAATACAACTTATACATTGTAAATTCGATAATAATTATTGCAGTCGAACGCTAGCATTAATGCACCCTACTTTTTGTCTCTTTTGTAAATTGACTAAAAATTTTAATTGAAGAAATAAAATGTGGTGGCACTGTATAGTAAGAAATCGAGTGTATAATCCTAGGATGAATACTCCTACGGGTAGAAATAGTTTGAACTTCAGTGTCCGGTCTCACAGTCACTCTCACTCATTCCCTTGGCCTTTTTTTAACCGCTTTTAAGAAAAGGAGGAGGTTATCAATTAGACGTGTATTTTTATGTACGTTACCTCAGAACTCCGTCATTTGTAAACCACTTTCAAAAATATTGTTTGTGTTCGACATGATATAGCTGCAGAATGGTCCCATTGTTCTCAAAGTTCAGTTCTGATGATCCGATCTATGAGGAATCGAGGGAACTCCTCAAATAAAGTCGGTGCTAATCGTTCCTATTTATTATAGCATGAAATGAGCAATGAAACTTTGTGCAATAGTATAATAAGCGCTGACTTTACGACTATCTATTTACCAATATCCTATTCAAATTATTTTTTACTTTGCAGTGATTTGAAGTCGGTTGGTAAGGGGTATTTTTTTATTAAAAAGTTTTTATTGGTTTGATAGCATGTTTCATTCGATAGGGTTTTAAATTTTCGATTTAACCATTATTGATATCTAAGATACCTAATACTCATCGTTTAATCTGAGGCTGATTAACAATGTGGTTGTGGCCAGAGCGTGAGACTAATTACCATTTAATATAATAATTATTGTATTATATGTATATAAAAGCGTACATCTATTCAAACAATAAAGGTGAAGGGACTGTTTGCAATGTCATAATAACAGATTTCCATTAAACGCATATTAATTTATTATATAGGTACGATATTTAAAATAAAAAAATAATAATAACAATGTTTGCTGTCTGTCTGATTGTTCCGACTAATCTCCGGATCAGCTAGACTGAATTCCGTCAATTCAGTCTTTTTAACTTACGCTGATGTTATAAGTAAAGTACCATCTTTAATTTAACGCGAGCGAAGCCGCGGGTAATAAAATAAATAAATAAAATCAGTGAGGGCTAGTAATTAGGAATCATTGCAGTCTCATTTCTGAAGTCAGGAATAAAAAAACCAGATACACAACCTGATTTTCGAAATCATTGTTAGTAACGAATTTTATTTATCACTTGCTTATCGATGAAAAAAACCATCGTAACTGCGAGCTTCACGTAAATGTTGTCAATTTTTTTTAAGATTAACAAACTTAGCGTGGTAGACTATGGTCTTCTTCCATTTCTTCTATTTCAAGTAAATAGCCGAGCCCATTAGTGAGACAGTAATGTTCTTGATGAATATAACACGTGATGATATAACAATATAAAACAATGAAATACGGAGTAAAATAATAAAGCACGTACGAGCCATAAATTCCTTTGATCCATTTTGCCAGTTCTGCAGATTTGATATTTCAGCGGCGGAATGATTAAATTTCACAGATATAGCTTACGAAAGAGCAAACGTAGAGAAGCATCGTGTGTAGCCACTCTATTTCCGCACTCAACCAAACGGCAGTCGATAACACTGACCCTTCCGCTTCCGTATTCTTTGCTTATTCCAAATAAAATTACTCGTATGGTATGGTTTTTTTATAATATTAATATAGCAAACGAGCATGCAGTCCACGTAACGTGTAAGTAACGAACTCCATGTGAGATACAACACATGGTCATATACAAGTCAGATGCGTCGCCAATTCTGAAGTCTAAGATAATCGCATCATGCGTTGGCCTGATGGTAAGTTATCACTGCCGGCCTTAAACGCCTATAACTCATTTAATGTAGAACTGGAGTCCTATCTGAAGTCAAATACAGATGTACCTACCACTCCCACACACATTGATGGCTTAATGTTTAAGACTACACCTTATCACCAAACAAAAATTGCTTTACGGTAGAAATTGATACAGTGATGGACTTCTCGGCAAGGTGCATCACATATACAACATGTTTAGTCAAATGCACTCAGAAGACGCCTCTTAACGACGTTTCGGTTGCGTACACTCGAACTTGAAACCCGAGACACGGTCGGTATGGCTATTGAAACATGGGAACTATCAATTTATCTCTATGTCGTAAACAATTATTTTTGTAAAAAATCTAACTAACAAAATAAATCCTGCAAATTTCACAAAGCGCAAATGTAGAACGGAACGTCTTTATAGACACTCTATTTCCCTTTCAATCTGCCAATGGGTAACTCTATATCACCGATCTTTTGTTTTCCTCTTTACAGTTTCTGAATAAAAACCGATTTATTCTTGCCGGTGTCGATAAACGTACTTAATATCTATGGTTGGCTATTATGTGCATTCGATTGAAAGATGTACATCGGCACTAACCAATTATTATCCTTATCTTTACTTACAAACAAGTACAATATAATTACTTTGTACACATACGCATATACGTTAAAAATATTGTGCGATGCATAATCTAGTAGAATGCTTTCTTAGATCATAGTCAATAAGTTATAAACTACTGATATGTAGGTATCATGTATGTGTCATGTCATTGAAATATTCTTAATACAACTTAAGATTTCTTAATAGGGAATAAATTATAATAATTATTAATTGTTATAGAAAAGTGAAATGAGGATATTTTTTTAAATTCACTATTTACTTATAACTGGTTTAAGTTATATATCAACAAACAAAATCGGTATGATATATGTATGTACATGATGTGGTCTCTTTACCTAATCATTTTTTCAACAATAAAGATAAATGCTACATTTTCTTTTCTATTAAGGAATATTTTCACTCTTGTTTAAATAAAGTCTCTTCAACCTAAATAAGATTTTTTGTGCTACAAGTTAATATGAAAACTTTTGTAGGATTATTGTGCCACGAGAAGCATCAAATGGTCTTTACGTCGAATGATAATCGAATAAAATGTATCTACTTAATAGTTTTTACAGTCTTAGTAAAATATCTAACGAAGAGGATAAATTCAAAGTTTAAAACTCACAAACCGCAAACGTAGAAAGGAACGTCTTTGTAGACAGTCTATTTTCCCCTTCAATCTGCCAATTGGTAGCTATATCACCTATCTTATGCTTCCCTCTTTTGAGTTTACGAATAAATACTCTTTTATTTTCAAACGTAAATAATAGTTCTATCTTATAATACAATAGATAAACGTAATTAATTGAAACGTCGACTGTAAACTATGTTAGCCTATACATTTGGATCTGTATAGTGTACAGTGCACATATTTGCATTCGATTCTGTATACTATATTTATTCATTACTAGCCCGCGCCTTCATTCGCGTGGATTTTAAATGTATCAACAGCAAGATAGGAATGAGACTTTAACGGCCTAAAAAAATATTTTATCTTAACGCATACAATAAGCTAACACCGTGCCAAATTTCATCAAAATCCATCAAGTGGTTTTCTCGTGATACGGTAACAAACATGCAGACGGACGGACAGACAGACAAAAAATATTTAAAAAATGCAGATGTGACATCTGTATGAATAATAACAACTATAACAATTAGCCATTCATTTTTATAATCATTTTTGCAACAAGGAAGTGTTAAAACGGAAACGTGGTATGGAGCGTCTTTTGTAGACACGCTATTTCCCCCTTCCGTCTGCCAATCGGTAGCTCTATATCACCGAGCTTTTGCTTTCCTCTTTGCGGATCCCGATTAAAACCCATTTAGACTTATTTAAATGAAACTTTTTGTTCAGACTGTAGAAAAATTATTAAATATAATTTATAAAATATGTTTTATTATGCGATTCTGCAGTTAGCGGTATTTTAATAGTTGTAATGTATGTATAACGTATACTAAGTATTACCAACCTTACGTAGAGCTGGTGGAGAGTTGATTTGCTCTTTAGTGTTTAACCTATTAAAACTATTTAGTGCCTCCGGGTAAATATGTGTAACTAAATCCTACAGGTCACAGCGAAAGTTGTGCCGTGACTACTACAATTACTCGTCATAAAAAATCGTTCTTGTATACAGGGTGTTATCGTTACCGAGTGTACCGAGGCGATTATAAAGCAAATAAAAGAGTATCAAATGATTTCCAGATTTTTTAAATCTATCGCCACATAACAATCTTATTAGGGTTTGTAAGTATAATTCCTTCCAATTTAATGGACTAATTTACTTTTATTAACAACACTTATATTATATGAATTTACGTAAGTGTAATTCATATAATTTTTTTTATTTATGCTGATATGCTATTAATTAATTATTTGTAATTTCTTGGTTGTCTTTTACTTCCTCCCTTCCCCTTTTAAGGGTCAGTTTAAACGTTTTCTAAGCGTAAAAATATACAAATTACTTTAAGTAAACGATAACATCAAATTATTCCATTACCATTAAAACGCACACAATTACGAAGCTTGTGCTTTTATTAATAATAGGAAACGTTTACAATAAAATCTAATCTAAATTAATAATACTTTCTGTTTATTTATAACTGTTGTATTTTTCAGTAATGTGTTTTTGTACCTGATAAATATTACCTGTTATTGCACTAAATTTAATTAAATTGTTAGTTTATTTTAATTATCTCGAGTGAAACTTAACCATTGCTGTTGGTAAAAATCGTCCCATGTGACCTGATTGACTAGCGACTATCCTCAGGCCGAAGTCTACCGCCAGTATCAATATGTCGTGAGATTCCCTCTTCCCACCAATTCCATCCCGTCCCATTGCCCTTGAAAGCCTACTACTTCCTATCAAGCAAGCCTTTGTTGGGATAATACATAAAAACCTAATCTTGTATGAGATTACAATATTATCTTCAGGCACATTTTATCCATGTAGCTTCCAACGGGCAAACAGTCCTGATGGTTAACGTTCACTGCTATCCATGGACATCTGTATCCTGTACCCTTAGTATAAGCTGTGTTCGTTTTCGACTACTCGAGCATCGAAAACGAAAACTTCCGATTCCAGCTCTTTCATTGGCTGAGAGCGTCACGTTCATCGAGTCAACTAAGGGTACTGGTTAATATAGAACAGGAGGCCTACCGTCGTCCAACAATTAGGCCAGGCGTGCCACTCCTGAGGATTAAGATTAAGTTTAAATGCAACAATCACACTTTACCAATAAAATTTAAGAATTTACGGTAGAAATGGGTGGAGGTAATATCACGATTCGTATTGCTACTATATGGTAGAAGTATTAATTTTGCTTTCCGCCCGCAGCGCCGCCTGCGTGAACTACATTATTTTGACTATTTTTCCCGTTCTGACATAAAAGTGTAACTTCATATAAAGATTCAACCCTCATTCACCTCATAAGGGTAGATTTTTAAAAAAATAAAGTAGTCGGTGTTCGTCGTCACACTTCAAACTATCTCCATGTTAAATTTCATTACGTTCGGTCCAGCAATTTGGCCGTGAAAGCGTAACAGACAGAGCATTTATAATATTAGTATGGAGTATGTATATGTATTAATAATATACGTAGAGATTTTCTACTGCTGAAACTATACTTTGCTCCATTTATGCATTTAGTAAGTTTATTAATCGCCTTACTTCAGCTATTCTAAGATTATACCGTCATTGCCTTGTTTTCATAATAATACGGCATAAGAAAATGAAGTAAATTACAAGTAGATTTATTGCTTTTATAATTAACCGGGTGGTATGCGTGTGTGTTGGATTGTATATACTAACGTCTGTATTTAAAAACTTGTCTACGCCAATATTATAAAGAGGAAAGTTTTGTTTGTTTGTTTGTAATCGCTAAACTGTAAAACTATTAAACCGATTTGAAAATGTTAACCTATCACTATAAGATAGCTTTTATTATCCTAAACATCCAAAAGTAACATAGGCTATATTTTATTTCCGTAATAACTGTAGGTACTATTATTATTCGATCGAAGGCAGCAGAATATTCGTTTCAGATATAACTTTTCCCATAGAATGATAGATTTTTTGTTATTTATAGATATACATTATAATTTAACTATGACCGAGCGATTAATAATATGTGGGCTAATTGTGAATATCTACTAGACCGATTCTGATAAAATTTAGTATAGTGTAATTTTTTTTTATTATTTAACGCACCAGCTCTGAATTATAGAACCAAAGTATTCTATATTCCTTCCATTTTTAAGGATAAAGCGCTTATACTTTAACACGAAGCATTATACCTTAGTCTATAATTTAAAGGCTTTTATCTAGTGCTACTTTAAATGGAAAAGGGGTGGATGGGAAGGATGAGAAGGGTGGGAAGAGGAACCCCTTTTGGTTCCTCTTCCGTTGTAATCCGGTTGAGAATCCTTGTTGAGGAGGAAGGATTCTCAACCGGATTACAACATTTCGCTGTTGACGGTAGACTCCGGCCTCAGGGTGTTCGTTACCGTTACCTTACCATCAGAAGAAACCGCCTTAATGATATATGTTTATGTATAATATGTTTAAATTACTTGCTGAATTTGCGACATGTACGTCGATATGCTAACAAGATAATTAAATATAGACGCTTTTTATAACAATATTTATTATTGACTATTAAAAGCACTTCCTGTTCTTCTTATTGCTATCATCTACGTCAATAGCAATGTTCATTAAGCTACAAAGGAAAGTTATTAGTGGCTTTGTTTGGAAACAACGGCGTCCAGTCGAAACCAATTGCTATCTCGGGCTTAATGCATTCCGAATCGATAGCTATAGTCTGGTTAGTCACCTTTAGCGGTATATAAAATTAAATAAAAATGTTATGCTGTTTGTGTTACATAAAAATAATGCATCAGCTGCATCACGCATGATATAACTGATATAATGAAACGGTTAACTAGCCCTGAAATTATAGGTTTATTGGTATTAATTTTTTTTTAGGTACACTAGTTATTAAATAATTTCGAACATACTAAACTGATTAACATATCACTAGTTTTCCGCCCGCGGTTTCGCCCGCGTTAAAAACACGATTTTGATTCTTCATGTGATAATCAACCCTTACTTTGCCCCCACAGGTGTAGGTTTTTGAAAAATAAGTAGCCTACGTTCATCGTCATACTTGAAACTATATTCATATTAATAAAGTAAATTTTATTATTTTCGGTACAGCAGTTTGCCCGTAAAAGCGTAATAGACAGACAGGCAGTTACTTTCGCATTTATAATATTAGTATGGGTAGTAAATAGTGGGTACTTAAACGTATGGCTAGTGCAACGGCATATCCAGCACACTGAACTCGACAGGGCTTGTCACGGGTTCGTTTTAACACCGCCACTTAGTCGCACGTAATATGTTAACTCTCTCACTATCATTGATCGAACCGGAATCGAGTGCTTACAATTAGATGCTATTAACGAAAACATTTCACCACGGCAGGTGTTGACAAAACATTATGTTACAAACCATCATGATAGCAGGAATTTTATTCTACCAGATCTCAAACAGCAAAATGCTTGTCTAATTTTGTTGGCATAAAAAAGCTATATATTGTTTATACAGGGTGTTAATTTGAACGAAGGACATATTGCAGAAGTGTGTTTAGTATTTGAATCTCACTCTCTATATATGTAAACTATTACGGTATTTTTTCATCTGCGTTGGCATCTGTATTTCCTTAAACATATAATTTAGGTCTTATCAAGGCTAGATCGAAAATGTTTTCTACTAAATAAAGCGATATCACAGCTTAACACCATGTTATGATAAACAGGCGTTTCTGTGGCTAATCACTGCTTCTTCAATAGTTGCCTAATGATTCTTAAATAAAGCCGGCCAAGTGCGAGTAATACTCGCACACGGAGGATTCCGTACCACCAAATAATATAAAAAATAAGTAATAGACCTATATTGTATGGTGACACAATGTCCAACATTTCACCGCACTAATAAATTCTTAATACATCCACAACTATACACGTAGGTGTTTATGAATTAGAAATATACTGATTTGACAATGTGCCAATGTGACAAGTCAAATCAAATGTCAAAAGCGTTTGGATACCTGAAGATTATTCAACAATACCCTGAAAATTTTAAAATTATTTTCCTTTTATATTTTTAATATTATTTTTTATTTAGCGGCCACAGAAATATGCAAAGTGTAAATGTTTCAAGTCTACCTATAACGGTTCGTAAGATAGAAGCCTGTGAGAGACGGACGGACGGACAGACAGCGGAGTCTAACGAATAGGGTTTCGTTGACACCCTTCGGGTACGTAACCCTAAAAACGTAAAACCGTAAAACCTACTTTATTGAATTTAAATGATACGGTTATTGTTCCCTCCGAATGAACACACTTAGACTTTAGTAATACAATCCAATCTAATACTTACGCACCAGATTACGGTGTTTCTTGCTGTATTGCTTTAATTTAAACGACAGACTCACATAAAATAAATACGCAATGTAGTTGTGACTAAGTCAGGAGGTACCTCACTTAGTTACTGAAGTTACTTTCAATAAGATACACAAGTCAATGAATTTATTTCTATATTAATGATAACCCCAGTTCAATATTGAATTTGGGACCCTTGTCAATGAACAATATTGGCTATTCCTAAAGTGTTTTGGACAACGAAACCTCAAAATTTCAAATATGTAAGTAATATGTATGTTTCCGTGTACACTATCATGCCTAAAACATTTCGACAATGACGGTTATGAATGAAGATACATATATATGGATATTTTTGCGACTTCTATTATTCATATATCTACTTAATCTAGTAATAGCGAACACAACGATATGAAATTTAAAGAGTCACGGTAGGCGACATCTAAAGTTATTAGCAGGTTCTTCCCTGTCTATACTCTATAGCATCTTTCAAACTTAGAATTAGAATTATAATATAATTGATTTGTACAGTTTAGTAAATTGCAATGGAGGGTTAGGCCTATTATTATTAAAGTATGAAATATTACAATAGAATATTTATGAAATAGATACTCTTTAAGTAGTAGTTAAAAGATTTATTACAAGTAAAGTACAAGAATTATAGGTATATTATATAGTCAACAACTTTTAAAGGAATGCCGTCAAAAACAACTGGTTCGTTGGTGACACGCGCGTTGCACAAGATTTTCGTCTTGTGTAATTAATTGTTTCTTATAACCCATCTATTGTTCGATGCTATTAAGGTACCCTGCAGCATGTTAAGGTTCCTTAGCAACTCCTATAGGATTACTAACATAACGTTGGTAAATTGAATACATGGGATTAATTTGAATATCAAATCCTGTTCATTCTATTTATTTGATCGCGTATTCCAACAAAGCAATAAATAATTTCACTAATGTAACATGGCCTTGTTTGATACCTCACGATAGTTATATATGGATTGTGCTTTTGTATAAAGTTTAAAACACAATGCAATGGAAGGTAAAACGTAACATATTGTATATTATTCCAAAATTAGGATGTATGAATGTGACCGTAAAAGTAATTTAAATCTATGGTAAAAAATAATTATTTTTAATGGCAACATTGCCAAATTTATTTTCAACAGGAAATGGGCCTACTGTTATCACTGCACGGGATCAGATCCAGCCGTTTTCAACCAAATATGAACAAAACGAAATATTACGCGGCCCTGAGGCCGGTCGACCCGAAATATTGGGCTTGAGTTAAACGAATAGCGGTACTAAGGAGGAAATATCGTTATCGGACCAATCTCCACGAGCTCGAAGGTCTGAAGTGTGTATCCGATATATTCCAAATTAATATTCAAGGGATATTTGTAGCGATATAAATATCTACCCTGAATGTGTAGACATGATTTGCTTGATACATAGTTACTATTAGAATCAAAATTAGTTGGGGATTGTTTTTATGTATAAGCCTAATGAAAACGCATGCGGGCTAGCGGATGGTAATTAGACAAATAGTAGAATATTTTCAAAATCCCAGAAAAGTGACAATCCTACGCCGGCGCCGTCTTAAAGCGTATTGTACCTACTATTTACGATCCATGCCCACGCTCCTCGGGTCAAGTTGGTCTCGTGGCGCTTCCAAACTTATAGGAAGATATGATACTTTCATAACCTACAGAGTCCTACCTCTGAGAAAGAGAGAATCTGGTGAATTTCAGAATACTAGTGAGGCCACTGAGTATTTTAGTGGGTTGAAATCCCACATACCACGCACCCCGCACATACTCTCCACCTACCACGAATCTTTGAAAGATTTTCGTCCTCGTAAAATAATGAAAAAGCTGTCACTCCTCGAAGATAAACCTCGGTGAAACCAAATCGGACTTTACCGTCAGTTCGTCGAACGTTGACTGATGCTACTTCACAAAATGTTCTCTAAAACATTGTAATAATAAACTTGTGCACAAACAATGTGATACGGGGTAGTCAGCCACAAACCACCTAATTATCTCGGCAGAGAGAATTGACCCGTATATAATTATGTGCCAGATACTAGATAAACTTATGTGTATGATAGTGAGGGACGCAAAGGATAAAATATAATTTAATTTGGTCAAATGTTTTAATAAATCGTGGGGAGTGAAAACTTGTACTTATTATGTCTTGGCCACTACTCTTTTTAAGTCCTACACTAGTCTGTCTAATCCTCCATATGATGAACCCACGAAGGGAAAAATCGATTATAGGGCACATACATATCTTTTACATACATAACATACCACTAATACCACCATTAAGTTCGAGTCTCTCTATGTAACTGGTTAACACCTGGAAATTCACCACCCTAGTCAATATAAAATATACTGTACCCTTAGTATGAGTTGCAATTAACAAATGCTCGATACACTATTTCGTATCGACTCCCGATTCTGCCTATTTTATTGGCTGAGCGAGCCATCGACTCAATGACCGCGACGCTCTCAGCCAATCAAAGAGTGGGAGTTTTCGTTTTCGATGATCGAGTAATCGAAAACGAGCAAAACTTGTACTAAGGGTACTGGTTAGTGGAAAATCAGTTTGTCAGATAATTTCAAACCACCCTTAAGGTCTCTCACAAGGTTTATTACTCGCTATTGCTTACTTATATTAATAAAATGAAGTCCTTGATTTGACATGAATGTCGTTTGCATTCTTTTTACTTTTAAATTACAACCAAGTAAATATTTTCTTAAGCATTGAATTTGAATTTCTTCGTCTTGTAAAGCAATATTTTTGATTTTGTTCGATTATTATTTTCAAGCGTTCAATAAACCCGTCTTTGAATCAACAAAGCGTGGGTAACATCATATTGTATGAATTGGAGTTAGATCAGTTTCTATCACGTAGAATAATTAAAGGCAAACAAACTGGTGTCCACCGACCGATAGTTCAGTTTATTTTTGATATCGTTGATCATATAGATCAATTCATAGGACATTCGAAAACCTTTTCAATGTTCCATACCCATAGGATGTACTTTGTTTTATTTTCATTATTTATATTGACCCAAGCTTGCCAAAATATATTACTGTATTTTGAGATTAGCGTGCACAAACGCGCAAAATTTAGACAAAAAATTTAATTGTTGTTTTAGGTTTAAGACTTATACACTAAGTTTTACCTAAAAATATTGTACAGTTTTAGTGCCGTTACGATTTTATTATATGTATAAGTAGACTGTGATAGCAGCCATAGTTATACATATTTGGCAAAGGGAGATCTCCCGCCAGGCTAGTTGTTCGCCTGGGGAGCGGCCGTGCTCCGATAGTTTCTGTTCAGAACTTGTATATATGCCAGATATTGAGAAAACTTCGGTAGCGTGATTCAGGATGTTAATAATTTTGCGGGTAGGTCGCTACAGTAATAACCGACGCCATCTCTTGATGAATAGCGGAAAGTTCGCTGCATCAAGCTACAATGTATTATCTTAATCATAAAGATAGAACTATGCAAGAATTATTAAGAAAGAAAGTACGAAAAAGAAAGATTCCACGTTTTTGATCTTCTACGATCTTAGTAGCGTGTACATCGAGTAGGAGGTTTGAAGAATCTGAAACAAAATTCGAACCTAAATAAAGTTGTAAACTTTAATTGTTGCTAGGTTTTTTTTGTACAGCATCACTGCCGCATTCGTTTTTTATGAAAAATCAAATCTTTATTACAAATATAAATTACTAGCTTTCCGCCCGCGGCGTCGCCTGCGTTAACAAGATGATTTTGATAATTTTTCCCGTTCTGGCGTAAAAGTGTAACGTAAAAGTGTAGGTTCAATCTTCATCTCATAGGAGCAGATTTTTGCAAAAAAGTAGCGTATATTCATCGTCATACTTCAAACTATCTCCCTATTAAATTTCATTAATATTCAATAATATTAAATTTCATACGAGTAGTTTGGCCGTGAAAGCGTAACAGACAGACAGAGTTACTTTCGCATTTATAATATATATACCTATGGAATAAGCAAACGTGCGTCAAGGAAATAGTGTGTCAATAGCAATACGCACAGACACGAACAGGTCCATATCGAACACGAGCATGTTGAAGGCGGTGATCTCGTTGGGCACCTGCGCGCGCGCAATCATGTACAGCACGTCCTTGAGCACGCTGACGTCTCGCACGTCCTCCCAGCCGCCGCAGTACAGGAGCGTGGCTGTCTCCACCGACTGTACACGTTAACGTTATGTTTGAGCCAGATGCATCTCGATCGTGGAAGCGGAACGCTACGTAAGGAACGTACGTGCGTGGCGCGCGACCGTGAGGTAGAATCGGTGGAAGAGTTTGTGATCATTACTCTTATTATGAGTTGCATTCAACAAATACTCAATACACTATTTCGTATCAACTCCGGATTCCGCCTATTTTATTGGGTGAGCGAGCCATCGTCACCTATTTCTTATATTCTTTCTTCCTTAATCAAAAGTTTTAAAATAAGTCCGTGATTGTATATATCTATGTTCTATTAATAGCGCGTAGAATTTTAAATTTTGATTCAAATTATTATTTATTATTCGTTTAGCTTTTTTTAAATGTATTTATGACGGTACTATATACTTATCATCGGAAGTATTTTATTTGAGATATATTTATTACACGTTGAAACAATAAACGCGCGCGACAAAAAGCTCGCGAGCCAACGCGCCAGCGGGGAATTAAATTATAATGCTACCTACAGGCGAATGAAAGGTTTCCGAAAAGTGGACTAGATAGGAAAGGCCGACCACGCCATTTTTTACATCACAAATTAAAATATATATACATTTGTGTATTACAGAACGCTTCGTAGTTGACCTCGATCCTTTTTTATTTCCTTTTATCGCTTATTAAATCGGCATCCATTATAGCTTTTTTAATTCGTTCTCGGTACTCAGATTTATGCGTCACTCTTACTCTTTGCCCACAACTGATTTCAATGCTCAAGTAAAGGTCTGTTTTTTTTTCCTCAAAAAATAAATCTAATAATAGTAAGTAGAAAGAAATATGTAAGATAAATATATATATAAGATTATGGTCTTGCTGAAAATTCATTACTTTAGCATAAAAGACATAAAATTTCGACCATGCATGAGTCGTATTTGCACATAAAAGGTTCCGTACCATCGAACACAATTTTTCACTAAATTATTATTTTTTTCATATGTTTCACTTTGTGTCAATATTAATTTGTTGTTATAGAGGCTACAGCAATAAATACTCTGTGAAAAGTTCAATTATCTACCTATTATGGTTCAAGAGATACAGCCCTGGCTGGATACATGGGATTTACGATGCGGCCCTCAGGAGAAGCGGGACTTGTGACGCTAAGCTCACAGCAACCAGCAACGTTTTATGGATCCACAGATAATATTATTTGTCAAAATATCAGGGTAGTAGAAGCTATTTGTGATGGTTGGGACGGGTTGGTGCGACCCAGAGGTCCTCTCGGTCCCTCCCGTCCCGGTTATCTGGTCCAACTCTGGTATGTTCATATAGCTTTTTAAAATTTTTACTATGCTCTACACACCAGTGTAACATAATCCGGCAAATATTTGTAAAGCTAGCGGCGTTACACAATAGCCACTAATTTAACAATAGGACCAATAAACCTCCCTACTGCCCTGCGTGTTTACTGAATTTTGTCGTATGGCTTGTATGGACATGCCTGGCGGATTTAACTAATGCTTTTATATTTTATTAATAATATATCACATCCTTTATGAAGTAAAACTTCTTTACGCACTCTTGACTTGGGGAGTAAACTGGTGAATGCGTGACGAGAGCGTTACGAAAAATGTGAACGAGCGAGGCGAACGGAAGTGAGAGGGAATTATAAGTTAGTGAAGTCGGGGCAAGAGAGTGAGGTTAACAATGAAAGAGAGAGAGAAAAAAAAGTTAACTCGCAAACTTTTTTTCTCTCTCTCTCTTTCATTGTTTAATTATTAATAAACGTATGCGTAACAAGACTTTTACCTTGATGAATATTTGTAGATGTTTTGGACTGGGCTCCTGACTTTTCACAATATTAGGCTTTATAGTATACTGTTCTGTAATCTAGCGACACCTCACATTTTTTCAATCTTTAACATAATCAGTTTGATGAGTTTCCTGATTTGCAGTATAATTTTTGTAGTAAGCTCATGGTTTAAAACAGCCTACGAGTATGTTACTACCACAACTGGGAGTGGGAGTCCAACGACATTACATAATGTAATCCGTTATGCTGTTTCTGTGTAGAGTGTGCCAAAGAAATGGATGTATATACATCTGTTTTTGTTCGAAAAACATTACCCTTGTTCTAACGCAATCTAGTAAAAACATAAATCAACAATAAAACCTATGATCAAAAATATCTATACTATTCGGCTTGAGGAAGGTACTTTCGACGTCTCGACACTGGTAGCATTTCCTCTTTGTTAGGCCAGAATTATACGCTATTTCGTCAGTTCTTCGATTTCAACAGTACTCAAATCGAACGTCGACAAAGATTTTTTAGCAGCGCTACTAGCGATTGATATGTGGAGTAAATAAGTAATAACATTTTTAAAGTAAAACTTCTGAGAAAGGTTGTTTAAGTGGCATTGCAATTGTATTCTCTTAAAATAAATCCTGTCACTAGTTGAATGTATGCTGCATATGGTTCAAAATAACGTTCAAGAAACGCGCTTTGTAAAATAGTCGTGGGCGACCTCCCTTTCGATTCGTTTATGAAGATGCGTCGTGTTGCGCTACGCGTGTAGCAATGCATCGAGCGACTAGTCACCCGATTCTTCGTTACACAGCTCGAGAGAGAGAGATAATGTGTCTAATTTTATAGATTTGTAAAACATGCGATTGAAGAGTCGCTGCTTCACTATTCCATATTATCTGCTTTTGTTTTTTTTGGTTAATATCGTTTCCCTAATGAAGTCGTAGACAAGAGTTACCACAACCGCACCTACTTGTACAATGAAGTAGTTTTAGTATTACAGTGAAAATATGTAGGAGCTACGGGTCGGGATTGATTATTTATGATTGACTTCAGGCATACCACTTCAATGTCATAAACAATTGCATCGTACATGTGATAGAAATTAAACTTCTTAAAATAACATAAATAGTCACAAAATACAACGACAAATATTATTATACAACATGTTCCCAGCTGCCTATTATTTGTCACGACATTTGTTGCTCAAAACTATGTTGCCCATGTTCAGCTTTTGGTTTCTCAAGTTACGTTTATAAATCATACGTCTTTGAGATAAATCTATCTAGTAATAAACTTAAAAAAATGTACTCTTGAATGAATGAACTTATCGGAAACCTGGTGTAAAATTGAATGCACAATTCCACGCGAACAGTCGAGATCCAAATCCAGCGAGTTAATAAAGTCATGGTAAAAATAGAACGTTCTTCATTTCCTTTAAATTTTTTGAACAGATCTCATAAACTTCAATAGCAGTTTTTAATTATCTGTTTTTATGTAATATTATAGATTTAAATCGATTGTACTGTCGGACATCACATTTATTAATTAAGGCAAATGGTCTTTATAAAGCGTAGTCATTGCATATAGACTAAATTAAATTAATAAAACCTTTGTAATATAAGAGTTCGTAATAATTATGGAATGAACATTTTGTACAAACAAATGAACCCAAACTCGAGGGTTTACTAACCATTCATGATTTCATACCCAGAATGCATCATGAAATTATCGTCATCAAGCGTAATAAATCGAAGTTGTTGAAATAAACCTAATGGGGGATTTAACTCCAGGGATCTCAGGAGCCATTCAAAACTTCTATTCCACTCTCCGTGTCCATTATCGGTTCAGCTTGATGGAACCAAATTGTACCTTGTACATTTTCGAAGTTTGATTGGATACATGTGAATCTTATACAAGCGTAAAAATATTGATGTTTCCTACTCATCAATTTCAATGGAATAGGAATAAAATTATGCATTATAGATATATTCAGAGCAGCCATTATTTGCAGGTCTTCATTAAAAACATTATTATAATAATGGTTTGTGGAATTGATTATAATATTATTAACTTATTTTCATGCCGCAATATAAAAAACTATCGAAAGGCTTTTAAAAACGTAAATTATAAACTATCGATTTTATCCCCGGAACTTCCTCGAGGTTAATAATATGGTTAATATATACCTTTAAAAGATTGTTCGGTGAAACATTTTTTGAATTAAAGTCAATTGCTTTTTCATTCAAATAATACAATACAAAGTTATCACGAATCTAATCTATTATTCTAAAAATTGTGGAACTTTCTTCAAAATGGCGGGCCAAATGTGTAGTTTCCTATTATCCGTATATTACTTTAAATTGTATTTGGTTAATTCATAACTGTCATAATTGTTGCTACGTAACTCAGTAGAAGATACTTGTTTGCAATATTTACAGCTTCTCGTGACGGGGATTTTAAACATTTACAATATTTGCATGAGTGTCCAAAAACGCTACCTAGGACTATCCACACTAACATAACGTTTATGAAATAATAAAACGTCACCTAACCCGCTGGGTTAGCTCACGTGTCCTACCGAAAACTCGATTAAACTGCACCAAAACAATGATTGCAATTAAACCGG
>DWNK01000036.1:0-17111 GCA_018250315.1 Hyalothyrus neleus pemphigargyra | reverse complement strand
GTATATAATTAGTTATATAATTGATTATGATTGAAAGATGTTTGATTTTGATCAAACATCTTAAATATCCTCAAGAATGTAATCCCACTTCTAATTCTCAATCTACCCCCACAACCAACAAAACGGATTAAACAGAGTATATAACAAGGGAATGCCGCGCGCAGCGTTCGCGCGGCTTCGGCTTTATAACGTTCCAGGAGGCGGCCTCCGTGGACAAGGTGCTGGCGATGCCGGTGCATACGCTCGACGGAAAACGAATCGATCCGAAACACGCCACGCCGAAATCCGCCCCGCGTCCTGCCAAAACCAAGAAGATATTCGTCGGCGGCGTCGGCCAGGACACCTCTGCGGAGGAGGTCCGTGCGTACTTCACGCAGTTCGGGCTGGTCGAGGACGCAGTCATGCTAATGGACCAGCAGACGAAGCGCCACCGGGGCTTCGGGTTCGTGACCTTCCACTCGGAGGAGGCCGTCGAGCGCGTATGTGATATCCACTTCCACACGATAAAGAATAAGAAGGTAGAATGTAAGCGGGCTCAGCCGAAGGAGGCGGTGGCGGCGGCGCCGTTGGCGCTTGGCAAGCGACTGGTGCTGCGCCCCGGCCGAGGGCTTGTGTACGCGGCAGGGGGTGTGGGCGCCGTGCCCACCGTTGGGGCCCACGCGTACAGGTATGCGCCGTATGCGTTGCCCGCAGCAGCGACCACGGCGACCGCGCTAGTGGCGCCCCCGGCTCCTGCCCCCGCACCCGCTCTGCCGCAGTTCGGCGCGGCATACTCCCTCGCCGGCGTAGACATGTCGTCGTTCCAAGGCGTCGACTGGGGCGCGATGTATGGCCTCCCGATGTATATCTAAGCGCCCGTGACTCCCCACCCGCCTAGAGGAGGCGTTGCACGTGTCTAGATGACGATTTTGATTTGGGTGCAACGGATGAGCCGTTGTGGTAAAGTAAATTTTTCTGTCGTTGATACGGTCCGTACTTTCTGGTACGCGCTATCTAGACACGTGCAATTTCTGTGACGCCAGGTGGTAACGCTCGCAGCTTTTTTTTCTAACAGTTCCTACACTCTTTCGGATTTAGCGCTCGTCTTGCCGCGTCGTGTGGTCTACTCGATCAGTATTCGGAACGTATAGCGTTCCACTCATCGACTTAGGTTAAGCGCGGTTACAGATCGGGTGGTTTCTCGACGCGCAAGCTGATTTACGTACGCTCGTATAGGTTCGCGTCTTGAACGAACATTGAAAAGATTTTTTCAGTAAATCGAGATCCTCTCATCGTTTGCTCCAGAGTTTGTTTTGTACTAAACACTCGAGTTCTGTGGGGACAAGAATACGCTCCAAGAATACGCCCGATCAGTAACCGCGGTGAGTCAACGTTTTTTTTCTCGACAAGCAATACTTGGCCCGAAGCGGGACCCGAAGCAAAGATACGCATTTCGTTTTTTTAAAGTTAAATATTTAAGGCGAAGATCTCAGATAATTTAGATTGAACTAAAAACTAATTACTTTCTTTATATTATTTGTCTTGGATTTGTAATCGTAGTATAGATAGTGCACGAACGTTGGCGATATAATTGATTGGTAAATGATACACGCGGAGTGTACACAATGAATCTCATGCAACTATGTATTTTTTTTATTATTTAATTTAAAAAAAAAGTAAAACATGCTCTGTGCGGTCTGTGGGCGGCGAGTGACGCGCGTTTCCCGCCATTTTTAATCTGTTCTTTGCAATAAAACTCCAGTCAGTATTATGTTTTCGTGCCATTATTTTGAAAACAGTTAACTAAATTGTGCCAAACTGCGTCCTTCCAGTTTTGATATTATTCTACAACGTCGTAAGCGGATTGGTTAAATTAAAAATAAATTTATTATTCAGTATATTTTTATAAATTAAGAATAACAATAATAAAACATTTATTTCATAATTGACACGTTAGTGGAAATTCCAAGAGGAAATTGCCATGGTTTTTTTTTTAGTTTATAAATACAGTAAAAACAGTGTAACATATTGTAAAAATGTAATTTTCCAGTTACGAAAATTTGTTCCCAGTGATAAGATTTAAGAAAACAAAATAATATAAATTATCCACAACAATATTCAGGCGAAATAAAAAAAAATAAAGACTAAAAAATGCTAATATTGTAATAAGTCCCAGTGACCAGATTTTACTAAAAAAAGCATTTTATCATAAAAGAAAAACAAACTACCAACTACCAAAAACAAACTACCAAAGAAAACTACCAACCGGTCAAATAAAAATTACTTAACGGAACTTTAAAATAACAGCCAGAAAAAAGTTGATATCTATAAAATACAAATAATTTTATACATGAGTACCTGGAACCATACTCAATTTTGGCATAGAAAATGCTTACGTTATAACAAAATTACCCGATTTATTGCAATTCAACGAACCATTTCACATCCATATAATATATAAACAACCCAATTACTGCTGCTTAAGACTATATCAATTTGTTCCAATCAGAGATTAATGTGATCTAGAACAAACCTCGTTTCGGGAAGAGTGGGTAGTAACTTATATCGACCGCCCACCACGCTTTCCACTCCTAAATACTGAGTCAAGAGAATAGAATATCATTTATCATTAGGGTCGCCATATAAGGTTTGTTACCAGTTGAATAAAAATCCTATTTTCTTTTATGTATATGCCAAACGAAGAGACAGGCGAGATACCTGATGGTGAGTATTCACCGCCACCTATGAACATTTACAACACCAGAGGAGACGCTAATGCTCGCTGGCTCTAAAGGGAAAATGACGGGATAAGATATAAAAGATGGGAAGAGGGACTCTGGCTCTCAGGCGCACTACCGGAACAAGACAAGTCGCTATTGACGGTAAACTCAGGCCTGAGGGTGGTTGTTAGCTATTCAGGTCAGACGATGCGACTTTATCACCAGCTTGATGGAACCTTACAGCCAGCCAAATTTGTTTTACGAGTTATGAATAATATTCTTAATAATAATTTTGAATATATAATAATAATAAACTTTCGGAAATAACAGAACCGAATGAGAAAGGTCATATTGTAAAGGGTCGCGTAAAAATAATTTTAGGAAATTACTGTTGAAAATCTTTAAATAACTTTAGACTATACTTAAAATATTGCTTACAATATTAAGTCTAAACTAAAAAGAATACATCATTTAAACATAAAGAGTAAACAAAAATAACTTAAAATTACTATAAGTCTTTATTGTGCTCCAGAAAAAAAGGCTAACAAATAAAAATAGACGTGTATTAAAAACCTTATCGCAAAAAAACAAACCAGATAACCTTTAGATAAAGAGGAACAGAGAATTCGAGAAAAATATGGTAGTAAATCCTACATAATTAATATCCAAACATACCCAAGTAAAACAAGATAATTTCAAATACATAATACGTGAGAAATATTCGCAAAACTGCGTATTAGTTGCAAATAAAAGCCATCCCTAGAAGGTCGCCAGTCGGCCGCCGATACGCTTACGACGTGGGCGGCGATGACGTCACCGGTGACGTCACGCGCGTCACCGCCCGCGACCGTCTCGCTCACTCCCTCATACATATCTAACTCAAGCAATCATCATGCCATTGTATGTATGAAAATGTAGATTATAAGCCTCGAGATGGTGCTTGGATTTTGTCTTTTAACCGAGGGTAGTTCCAGTGTGGTGTGGGAGAGTGCTGTAGTTTTGATTGTAAATTGAATATGGTTTCTTTTAGTTTATTTGTAATATGGTATTTCTGTGTGCAATTCTACGATGTGTATGTACTATGTTTTAATTGATTCCTATACGATCTGTATTTGAGTGCTTACTAAGAGGCTATACATCAGAAAGACAAAATCCAATGTCCATTTTATTGGTTGAAGCCACGCTATGGACGCCTGCCATGTGTCACCTAAAAAAAAACTACTAAAAACTAGAAAGTTGAGTAACATTGAAAGATTTGCCGTGAAGTGAGTTAGCAGCGTCTTACCGTGGTTAATACCAAGGGGCGAATTTAGTGAGTACGTTTAATTAGTTTAGCAGTTATCAGGGAATGCGCACTAACACCCCGTGTGTCTTGAGACAATAAGCTAAGTATTAAGCTGCTATAGAACCGCCTCCCGCCTTTGCTCGGCTTGGCCCCACGTTGGGCGCCAACTTTATGTATGTCAGTTTCTTATTCTTAGTATTAATATCGGTTTGGGCTTGATTACATCGTCTATTGACTATATATTTGAATTTCTCAACCTATTGTAATGTATACAGTATTTTTTATTAATTTTACAACAAGGTAAGTTTTTTAAGAGTTTGTGAAGGTAGTTCGTATTTGGTATGTTGTAATTGTAAAAATAAGGGCTTCTTTGCTTTTTACGGTTTCTAACGTGTAGAAAGTTAAATGGTTCTTTCTCGATGCAAATTTCTTGCCTTCAAATAAATGTTTATTCAACTTTATCGGAAAACGCAAATTGGTCGACCGTTTCTCTCGCGAATCGAAGAAGCCTAATTTGAAATTCAAATTCGAAATAATGCTATATTTTCTTTGAACATATCTGTAATTTTGAGATTTTAGTTTTAAACTTGTACCGCTATTCAAGCTATTGACTTCTTATTAGAATTTATATTATAGGTGCCAGTAATTGTCACATGAACGTACTTAATTTGTTTCCGTGTAGTGTAAGTAAATATCTCTCAAGCAATACTCGAAATCTTATACACTGTGATTAGAAAAGTATTAATATTATAATTATTATAATCTAAAATATTTAAAAGACGATTGATGGTTGTGTTTGTGCAATTCCTAGGTTTAAGTCGAAAATCTTCGGGGACTAAGTCCTTGTCACGTGGTACTTAAAATGGCATACATAATTTATACAAAAAAAAAACTGATGATTTTGAATGCAATTTCATTTCAGAGGCTCAAAGAACATTTGGAAATCATTTTGTTTTTGGCTCATCGCAGACGAGAAAACTGTAGGCGCGGCTTATAGGGAAAATGCTCAATAAATGCTAAAAATACTTACTACTCTAGAATGGACTAATCACTCTAATAATGACAAATGACAATCAGTTGAAGCAGTGTTTTTAAACTACTAATTTTGTTTTAGTTCATGTTTTGTAATACATAAACAAAATGTTAGTTTCAATTTTACGCCAATTGTACGTGACAGTTGCTGATTTTATGTATTCTAACAACTATGTCCAAAAAAGCTTGGGTAAGAGCGTAAACCTCCAATATTTGATCTATTGTATTAAGATATTACAATAATTACAACGCCAACAGTTTTCTCGTTAGCGCTAAAGTGTTATCAAAGTTGCAAAGAAGCTCAATGACAGAGCCATTGGTCTGACAATAATGTACTTAGTGTGGTTCAGTATTAAAAAGTTGAGCAAAGACGGGTGGCACGTGTAGAGAGCAGAGTGCATGCGGTAGCTTCGTCGACCACATTCCCCATGCAGGTCGGCACACTTGGTATGTTGTCCTGGTGTGTGGAAAATGTACGTATTTTTATATATTTCACGAGAATTAGACAGATTCCTGTGTCAAAATAACTAATATATTAAGTATAGCGGGCTGCGATTGAACGAATTTGTTAACGCCATTTACAATTCATCTAAAAGAGGGCGCCACAGTACGCGACTTTTTAATATACCTATTACTAATATATTATTAATATACTACCTATATAAATTTAGTGGAATCGGAAGTTCCACGAAACCATTAATTATTAATTAATTAATATAATAGAAATCTTTCAATAGAATCTTCTAAATTAGAAGAGGGCGCCACATTACGCAGATATACTCGGTACATTCATGAGTACTAATAATTACAATAGTAGCCAGCATAACTGTGTTCTACTGTTCTAGATAAAGCCTTTTTTTTACAAAAGATCAGTGTGATTGTGTAAGAGTCTATAGCGCATGTTCGCGTTAACAAAATAAAATATTGTGGTTAATTTTCCCTATAGAATACAGATGATTCTATACAACATTGGCCTGTTGTACAACTTGGGCAGTCGCCTCGGGCTGTTGCCACTAGATTCACCAAGACCAGGTGGGCTGCATGCTCGATTGTCAATAATTTTACAGTTAGAATTGGCCAAATTCATATTGGAAAGGTGTTAAAACATTTCTGTGTTTGACCTGGCATACCTACAATTTCGGCCATTTAAAAGAAACTCAATTTGGCGGGCAGTGACGAAATATTTCTCGCTCGATGGAGTAAACGATTACAATCAAAAAGCATTCGGTAGTAAAATGTAACTTATTTACTGAATAAAAACCGTTAAAAATTAACATAATTAAGTCAATTTTTAACGGGTTTTATTTTACAGTGTACATTATTCGGGTTTGAACTCAAATATATTAGAAAGTATAACACTTACAACATTTCATTACTGAATATCTTACTGACTTTATCCGTTGATATGTTATCACTGACCGCCAGAACTTGGTTTTGTCAAAATGACGGACTTGTTGTTATGCCAAGGGCTTTAGTCCTCATTTCGTTCATTAAAACTAAGTTGGAATACCCTAATTTATTTATTTTATTATCGTAGGATAGTTTTATCTTAATGTCTAATATTTATATTTGTGTTTTTACCCGCTTTTGACACAATTTGAAATGAGAAATAGTTTTCATTTTCTGTTGCTTAACGTTTTCCACACACCAGTACCACTGAATGCTATTTCACATGTAAACACATACCCTTATTATTATTAGCAGTATTCTTAATATAAGTAGGCTAGAAACCTCCTGAGATTACTAGCGATTGTCTCGTTTTGCGTGTCAAATGCATAATGCGCCCGATTTCGAATGCGGATACATTTTTTCGTGAGTGGACTATGGCAACCTGTCTATCAAAACCTACCTTGACTGTTGGTGACGAGCATGATGAGATAGACAAGGACAGATAGCTAGCTGTCTTTCTCATTTCGCTATAGTGAAATGTTGCGTGTTTTATATTTGCCGAATATATCGTGTTTTTAGTTCTCCGAAGCAAATTCGTAATTTGACACGCAATGCGTCAACCGCCTCGCCCGATGATAACACCCTTTTGTATATTAGCAATTTTTTCCTGAAATTTTCAGTATTAGATGGTTGATAATATTATTGATTGTGATGTCTTACACTTTTAGTAACCCCGGGGCGGCCGCTTGGTATCTTGCCAAAGTTTTAGATAACAGCGGTAGAAGCCCTAGATTTGAACTATGTACTTAATTTTTTTTCATATACCTAATGTATATTACGCGCACGAGGTCCCGAAGCTCGTGAGCTGCCGGGGTTCCGTGTGTGCTAACAATACTATATGTATATATACATATATATTTTATTTTCTCTAAAACCACAGTGTATTAGTTATTTTGATGACGCAACGCCGACGTATGCTGTCTCCTGATTGGATGGTCTTGTTTGCGACAGCTCACGTCGGTTGTAGGCTAGTCGTAGATTTGTATTTAGTGGTTCTTTGTGTTTTGCCCGTACATAACTGTATGTAATGGAGCACCTAGTACCGAATGTGTCATTACATGGATAATATTAGAACAATATAATGTGTTTTATTTCGCGTGGGGTAGTACCTTTGCGCTGGGGTGTGGTTTGTTTCCTCACAGAACTCCTTTATAGCTTAGTATGCACGTTGAATAATGATTAGTAGATTAATTTGCGTGTGAGAATAATTTTTGCGAGAATGAATATATCGCCCCGCGTTGGGCGAAAAACCTCTAGCAGTGGGGTTGGAGACGAAGGCGGAATGGTAAGTGGAAGTAGTACGCTCTTGAGGCATGCGTATATTAATGTATATTACAATGTAGTTTATGCGTCTTGAACACTTGTGACTAACACTTCTCGACTCTGGACTCTACAACGTAGGCGTAAGGCATGGTTGGCATGGACTTATACGTAAAACGATAAATAAATACAAAACATGTATCTTCCAATTCTCACTGTCAATTCTTTCAACAGGCGTTTGCCACACGGTGGTTGTGAAACGTGCTATTAAGGATATTCCTCTTGAAGCCAATTCTCGGTTACTTTGAGAGGAATATTACAAACGTAGACACGTAGTGTAGACCTTGTAGTGACGCTTCGCTTGAGGCCTACAGTCTTCCTGGTTTTAATCTAATTTGCCAAAGACGGCCAAATGTGTAGCCAAAAGTTTTCGATTTGCTCAAGTGATGATTCCTTTACTAAGAGTACAGCGTCAAAGTAGTACCTATCAAGAAAGTTAGTAATCCGACGCCATTTTATGGTTGAAAACAAGATGGCGGCGTGTCAGTTGAGATAGTCAAGAGTAGTGATTGCCAAATGGAAATTTAAAAATTACACGTTGTGTTACGCCCGAGTAGCTTAAGTATAAGACAATAATAATGGAAGACATTGCCAACTAAGACGCTAAATTAATTCTTTGTTGCCATAAGAAAAAATACATTCCTCTCTAGTCATTTTAATTAATGTTTTTTTTTGTAAAGTGTTCGAATGTTGTTTTTTGAGGAAATTTCGATCAAATACAGAGTCTAATCTTGCTCAATACTTCTTGCCTAGACGTAGTATGTTTCTACTCTATAGAAAAAGCTTTGCAGTAGTGATGTGCCATACACCACATATGCCATACCACAGCATCGGCAACATTACACTAGTGATGTTCCTTCTTGCTTTTCGCGATTCCAGGATACACTGGACCAATGTGAAAAAAAAATTGAAAATATATTCTTAATTATTAATAAGGTTATAATATATACATGGATTAATATACAATTTTTGGATTGGTATAATATAAAGTATGTTATAATGAAAAAAAAAATTAAATTTATGTTGTGTGTTTTAAATGTACGGCAGATGCTAGAGTAGTCATGTAGTGTAGTGATTTTGAAGTTTTACATACCAATATTAATAGTGAAATAAGTATGATTAACCGAAAGCAATAACATTAATTAATATTATTATAATAACAGCACGCGCGCGCTGCGGCTAAGACACTTGTACGTACTATGAAGTATGTTAATTTAAAGTATGATAATATGCACCTCTATTATGCTAGGTGGGAATGTATGCACGGCAGCGCGCGCTTATATGTACGTGTTAGATATTAAACACACATACATTACGGAATATTACAATATTTTTGTATAATAGGAATCGGTGTATTCAGTAGCGAGTTGGTATTTGTATTTTGAATCGTGATAAAGGCGGACACTTGTTAATAAGTGAGAGTATGTGATTAACTTGTTTAAAACGTAGGGCGTTAAAATACGCCGCCGCTTGAGGCGTGCGGCCAAGTTTCCTTTGCCTTTCCCGAAGAAAACGCGTGCTGTGAGAGTGTATAAAATATGTTTTCTGTTACAATAGGGCGCATTGGGCGCTCGACTGCCGATAGGCAACGAAAAGTTATTGCTAGTAAAGATATAATGGCCTAGTTAGTCTCTCACAGTGCGTGTATCCAATCACGCAACGGAAAATGGCAGCATATTGAACATGTTCTCGCTAGATTTGTTTTGTATTTAAAGATGGCGTCTCTAATTTAAAATAGGGACTTTTGGTTTTCCGTCACTTATATCTTCTAGAATCGCGATTGTTTCTGAAGGTTTCGAAAATATGCTCGAAATATTGTTAAGCGCAATATGATTGAATCAATTTTGGATATATTTTTGGTCATCCTTGGAAAAATCACGATTTTGGAAAATATGTGCGACACACTGAAGTGTCTACGAAAAGCTAAATTAAACATAGAGGCTGTACTTACATTCCGTTTTTTGTATATTTGGTTGTAATTGCATTTTTATGGTAGATTAATTTATTTATCGACGATGAAATAGAATTGTAGTTATGGGCTGTTTTTTTACCCACACGAATCGCTATAGGTGATTATTGTGCAATATTTAAGGGGTATTTTTTCTGTGTATAATATTGGAATACCCGTAGTTAAGGGTCTGGGTTTGTAGCTGTACGAGTAGCCTGTATTTTATTAAGTGCGTCAGATTGTTTCCGAGCATAGACTATGTTTAAATTAAAATATTTATTTTGCTATTTTTAAAGCAGTTCATTTGCATAACAAATTTAATTGAAACATATTATATTCATGAGGCGTAAAAATTGTTTGTTTAAATACAGCATTGAAAACCGTGTTATTTGGGAAAATATCGGAAAACAGCAGTATCCAACCAGTAGTGATATGAATTTATCGGTTAAATTTTGGCAGTGAGCCAATAGTGGACTTATCTTCTCAAATACGGATATTATTCTGCGCATACGTTTTCTTAATTATTTTGTGGTCTCATTTTAGTTAACATGGGAATTAAAAACCAAGAGTCCTTTTTGAAATATAATGAATTCGTTTCAGAACTGTTCTAAAAATTCTAACCAATTTCAGTCTATGCAAAAGGAACTTCCCTATTTAGCTTCTGTCGCAAAAAATAATACTGAATGTTTTGTAATAGTCATCCGGCAATATTATGTAGAATGTATGTAACTGGTACTAATGCGCCTTTTTTGTGTGAAAGTACTTGACGTTGTGAGGATCATAACAAAAAAGGCGTTTTTAGACATTAGTCTATAGAAGTTCGGGCGTATGCCCTTAGCTAGTGGACGCAGTAGTGCAGGCCGCGCGCCTCCTTCAGCCTTCAAATAAAAATTATATATGGTTCATCTTCACTTAGTCGAGATTTAGAAATAAATGGTGACACAAAACACAGCTGATCTTTCATTTATCGCTTTTTACCTTACATTATATTATTACATTAGATTCGAAACATTTTAATTCCAGTTGACGGTAGTTTAGAATGAGCTTCCGGTCCCACGTTGGGCGCCAGTTTTACTTTATTAGTTAGTTTTGAGGGAAACCCAGATTTTTGGTAGACTATAGTAATTTTGTGGATAGTTTGAAGAGTATCAGACCCTATTTGGAAATAGATGCATGATGACATCGTTAAGGAGGAGTTTGGGTGGCGTGCATGATCTCGGAGGCTGAGCGACGCTACTGGCGAAGAAGATGGAAGACTACTTTAAACTGTGGTGAGACAATACTGAGAATATTTTCAGTCTTACAGAAGCAGTGAATAGGTACGGACGTAGCCTGGAACTTGTGAACGCTTAACATAAGGGGCATGATGACATAACAATCATTTCGATTCTAGTCATTATCAGTATTCTCTCATCGCTGCTTAGATTTTTATTTTCCGTAGGTACCTTTTAGCGAAGTGCATCCCAGTATATAGATAAGTAGATTATAGCAATGGTTTTGGGTGCTGGGTTTATAAATAAACTTCGAGTATGTAGTGAATGGTATAGTCGAATTTTTTCTTTGTACAAAAAAATTGAAAGTAATTGTGATTTGTTAAAGGTTTAATAGCATTTGCTTGGAAAGAATTTATATTTCAAATCTCGTAGTAGACTGTAGTATCGCGTAGATGAAGTTTTAGATTGATGAAGGCATATCAACTATGAAACCCCTTAAGACACAGTATTGTGCCTTATTAGTTCACAATTTTTTTCTAATAAATAATTAATTAAAAAAAGAAATTGCTTTGTCGATGAAAATGCTAGCGTTTTTAGAAGTAGTAAACGGACCAAAGATTAGAAGTTTGGAAATGGAGACAATATTTTTTGTACAATTTTATTTATCCCGTTGGAATACTTGATATGTGATGGAGGTCTCGACCTTGCAATTAATCGAATTAGTTCATCTGTAGTGTATTTTAGAAGTTATTGTAAACCGAAAACAATGAATAGAGACCCTTCTGTAGTAGTACAAAGTAAATTAAGTATTTTGTAATGAACCATTTGTATTGTCATTGTTACTGACATGTCTTCCTTGATAAATGATAGACTGAAATGAAATTAGTCACCCATTATGTAATTTTGTTTCTCGAGATATCCCACCACACTGGGATGCACTAGATTTTGTTACTCCGTAAGTATCCATAGATTGTGTAAGGGCACTTGTTTAGATCTGTCAGTTTTCCCGCCTTTTTATGACAGTTGAGTTTTTATAGATGTCACTACTGTCTTTGATCGAAAATTGGTAGTAATCAGATATTTTAAATCTGGTAACACTAAACTATGTTGTATGGTACAAAACTGTAGCTGTTTATATGAACGAATAGTTGAAACGGTTACTACCAATGTTTTATCATAAGGCGTCATTCGAAACAAATTTGGTCTGAAAAAGTGCTTTTTCAAAACTACCATAAGAGTATTATAGAGTCTTGTAGTTTAAATAACTGAAGAGTGTTCAGTAGAAAAAACCCTGTAATACAAAGTAAGCTCAGTGCCTCATTGTGTGACAATATATTTAATCACACCATTACCGATTTTAGTACTAAAATTCATACGTGGCATTTATTTTTACGATCTGAGGACAATGTTTTAATACTCTGTAGGTGTTGGTCTGAGAATAAAATGTAATATATTTTACTATGACGCATAAAGTAAAAGTATTGAGACAGATCATAAAATTAACTGCTGTGTGGCTTTCGTTAATGTTGCGTCAATGAGAAATTCGAAAATGGTATTTTAGACAAATGTTCACGCAAAATTGACGGTAGTCCTCAAATCAAAATTGTTAATAGCCGATGTGTGATCGGTTGAAATTATTTTTGACATATCAAGTTTAGTTCATTATAGTCTAGTCAACTGAAAGGACGTATTTGAAATATTTTAATATCTAAGTTGGTAAAAATAGTTTATTTAGGTTTGAGTTGGTTTAGTTAGTTAGGTTAACCCAACCACGGCATGTTCTCTCGGGGAAGTAAGAAAATATTACCCTGTTTGATATACCCGAGAGATTTGACTCGTAATGTTATATTAGTTGATTTGTAACCTTGTAAATAACTAGAATAAGAATTGTTATTTGAAATATTGTGTGTTTTAACTACTGATATTAATTAGGGGTGCTTTGAAACTGTATTTAACGTTTCACTCTTAATCTTGTTTGATCTTTCAAATTCGGATATAGATTTTTTCTATAAACTTTAAGTAGCTCGTTTAAATGTCGGGTATTAGTGATTCGGTTGAAGTATTTAGGATATATTAAAAATAATAAAACATTTCTATGTGCTTATACTGCTATGTCACACACATCCTTCATTTAGTTTTCCTTTTCTCTTACTCGTTTGGGCTAAGTACATGTACGTAAAGAACTTCTATTTAACTAAAACTACATACTGACCGACAGACAATGCTCAGTCTATACAGGTTGGTCTTGAAACACAAATGTTTGTACCGAACTTTCCCATATCACTTTGGTTAGCAAAGAAAGGATTGAAATTTCATTCTCTAAGTTAATAAAATGTCGGTGGCTTGTACACTTGTAACAGTTATATTTGACAATATTACTCGAGGTAAAACACGGACCGCAGTTCAACTGTCTAAGGTAACATATTCAAACACTGACCTAGGTAATCGAAGCACAACACAGTATATAGTCCAAAGTATATCTCTATATCCTCCAAGGTACAACTCTGTCCGAAGTACAACACTTAAGGCAGCACAACGCTGATGTACAAAATTGTCTAAAGTACAGTCACAATAGTGTTAGGTACAATAGTGTTTAACATAAAATACTGTCAAACCAAGTACAACTCTAAACAGATTCCTCAGGTAGGCTAAAACAGGTAGACTAACTTTAAAGAGGCGCTAGGTAGTCTTTAGAAGGAGTATACGATTAGATACATCTAAGATCAACTCTTGTTGTATCTACACTTGCTTGGAGAATTTGTCACGGTTAAGTAACTTGCATAAACGCTAAAAAATACCCGTTTGTGCATGCTATTTTTGTGTTATTATACAATGGGCAGTCATATGCGTGGATCAACAATTACTGTGACTACGCATCAAGTAAATAATATTGTTGATATTGTTGACGTGACAAAAGTTAATTAAACATAATTATATTTTGTTTAATCGTCTTGTGTTCAAAGTCAAAAATTTCAGGAATTTACAACAACTGTACTAGCAGCAGTACAGTTGTTGTAAATTCCTGAAATTTACAACAACTGTACTAGCAGCCTAAACATGGGAATACAGATACAGTTGTAGTAAATTCCTGAAATTTACAACTGTACTAGCCTAGACATGGGGATAATCGAACAACTTCTTATGAGACTCACAGAACTCTACGTTGCCAATCAAATTAAACCTGACACCCGAACAGATATACACCCCTAGGTATAGGACTTATTGCCAAAAATGTATGATATGTAAAATTGCTGTAAATTGAAGTCGTAAACAATCTGACTTTTTTAAGCTGAAAAGTGTTCAGTTTCATTTACTTCAATCTCGTAAATTGACTATTGCAATTGTTCGTCTCAAGACAGAGAAGGGCAAATGTTCCTTGACCAACCTTTAAATCTTCCATTGTAGAAGTTGGTGGTAGTTGATCATTGGCTGCGGTGACAGCCAAGCCAGGCGAACTGCATGCTCGTTCGCCAATCAGCAAATTCTCACTAATAACCGACACGCTAGATATTATTTGATTGATATTACGAAAGTGCCCCGAGATTTTGTATATTTAAGCTCATTGTAATCGAAATTATCATATTTACATATTTAGACGGTAGTTTGTGATTTGTAATTCTCATTTTAAAGGGAATGTATAGATTTTTTACTGTATAATACCGATTCGAATATGGCAACACAGGTTATTCAGTTATAATCATAATCTACGCTCAGTTTTTAAAATGGCGTGCTTCTTGGATTTTGTATCTTACACACTAAAAGCAGCATATTCATGGGGTAAAAATGGGAAATTTTTTTATTCATTTTATATTAATATTTTATTATTTTTAGTTTATGTACTCTTTTATACGAGTATACCTAATTACCTGACACATTATATGTAAATAATTGGAGTGTGGCCAGAGATAATACATGATTTTTTAGCCGATTAGCCAGGATAAGTGTAGGATCCAGTAGGATCCACAGTTGAGAGTAGAGTACATGAGGGTCAACAATAAAACACTAAGAAAAACTTAGCCCTGGATCTACTCTACAAGGATTCGATGGCATTGCGCTGCGCAATTTGGAAACACCGTTGCAAAGTTTCACAATTAACAGAATGCTTTTTACTGATATACGGCGCTCGTTAAGGGTGCACTTTTATCGGAAAACTCTGTGCTTATACTCTACTGTCTTGCCTTTTTTATTGTTTCTTTCCTGGATGTGTGAAAACTGACAAGTTATTATGGTCTCATTTTTTTTTTATTTAACGAGGCTAAAAATCTTACAAAGATGGGAGACATAGCGAGGTATGTTTGATATCCACCCACTAAAAAGCCTTCGTGCCCTTATCAGCTCAATAGAAAACGAGTCGAGAATACAGATGATATGTCGGGTGTTTGGATTCAGGACTCATGTTCCTAGAGCATTTGGACTTTTCAGGCACTTCACATGGGGGAAGTTAAATACCTTTACTTATCTTTCGTGGCGAAAGTTATCACCACTTACTTAACTTAAATTTTTAACACTTATATGATCCCTTTAGATAGAACATGTCATGGGGGAATTAAACTTATTTAGTCTACGCTTCCTTGAGTATATCAAACCTAGTTACTGCTGCCTTTAGTTTGAAAGATCCTTCGAATCACTAAAAAAAGATATTGTGTTGTCATATAAAGGGTGAGATATGATCATAAAAAATAGAATTCCTGTCGTTTGTGTGGTTTATTATTTATTAGCATTTTGTTTTTATCATTTAATTATTTTAATATTTCATTGTAAAGATATAAATTTAGTTTATATTAGTACTAACATACATAGATCATTTTTTCTGATATCGTTTTAGATTGGAATTCTCATCTGCGTTCTTAATCTACTAAATTTAATTTTTAATCTATAAATATGACTTAAATTCTGATTGATAATTTTCAATCGATTTAACATTCAATTACAAAAATTTAAAGTTCTTTCAAAATTAATATAATTTATTACATTTTTAAATAATATTATTTATTCCTCTGCCATTGAATTATTTGCTTAAAAACCTGGGAATAGTGTTGAGTAGAACAAGCAGTACAGTGTCCCCAAATCCGGATAGAAATGTATTAACAAATCGATTTTTAAAATGTTATTGAATAAAGCATGACACGACGATTGGGTCACACACCTCGCGAAATGTTTGGGTGAAAGAGAAAAATGACTTGCATCTTTTCTCGCCTCATTTGTACGCACATAACTACGCGCATCACTTCATTTAATCAATAAATAATATGTATTAGGCATTTAATCGTAGTTAACAGATTAAAATATTGTAGTGTGTTGAGTCCCACTAGCCTTGTATATGTAGTAACCATTGACGTATTATCTAAATAACAATATAAAAAAATCGTATTTTTTCGCAAATATAACGCCTTATTCCAAGCCGGACGTATTAACTCAAGAAACTAATTAACGACCACTTAATTATTTTATTTACTGTTCAACACTATTGCAGAGGCTTATACCACAGCATTTCGCCCCAATGATCATATCCCACCAACGCGAGACATCGCCCTATGTACTAGTCGCGTAGTTTTTTAATTGTGAAGGAGACATTTGGATGTACGAAAGTTTTTAAATTAGCTTTGGATATTATTATATATACCTATCTCTACATTAATGAAACAATCGCTGCAGCTCGGTTCGTTCGAAATAAAGTTATTACAAATAAATGGTTTACATTCGATCCTCTTGTTTTATTTTATTTATTTAGTCCTGTAACATCCTTGTTTTATTAGGTTCTTGTCTTGATGCAGAAGGAGAGGCCTATGACTACCATCACACTGCTCCTACCAACGAACTTCAATTACCCATTGAGACTTGTCACGACCGGACGGATTGGATTTCCAAGCGGAGATAAAAAAATTATACTCTATATGTATCAGCTATTAAGCCTCAGCCGTCCTACCATCACAGATTTTCTCACGCAATATGCCCCTGTCTTAATAGTTAAGTCCCATGCTTTCCATGAGGGAAAATCTTGACAAGGGACAAAATGCATGACAAAAACGAGAAAAACCTATGATGGTAGGGCGGGAGATACAAGAATCGAAATATCATTTTAAGATATTAACTGCAATATAATTTATGAAAAAAAAGCTATCAAAATGTTTGAAATTGTGTAATGCGTAAATCTTTCTTAAGAG
>DWNK01000035.1:0-17231 GCA_018250315.1 Hyalothyrus neleus pemphigargyra | reverse complement strand
AGATAGAGCTTCGTAAGATCAGGGGGGTTACTACCAAGTCCTAATTCAGTATTATTAAAATCCTACGATAATAAGTTATGATGACACCACGGCAAATCATTCGTCCAAGATGTGACATTTTACAAGCACTCACATATTACGAACGTTATGCCAGCCAATGGGAACTCTGTTCGGTTGGAGATGGAATTGGACGCCTGTCCGGCATATTGTTGAAATGACAAATTATAACAGTCCCGTTTAAGGAGGCAGCGGTTGCCTCAGCCTCAGCCTCAATCAAATCATTCTAATGTTCAACAAAACGTTCCTTAACTAAAAGATCGTGGTTAACCCCCTGAGTGGCGCGTCCACATGAGAGCGGTGAGCATATACGTCATGTCAGTCATATCCATGGTCATGTCCCAGATTGAATAAGGATTCGCATATTTTACCGCGTTTGACCCAGAAGTTTGAAGCTTCCTTAGAAGATTGTGACACATAAGATCTAAGCGGCGCGTCCACACGACAGTGCCCGGCAAACATATACGTCATGTTAGTTATATCCAGAGTGATCATGAACGGGACTGTCCTGGTTTATGAACGATCCATGGTCCTGGTCACGTCCCAGTTTGAATAGAATTATCCTATTTTACGGCGTTGATCCAGAAGTTGGAAGGAATCTTTTACCTTATAATATTTACTCAGTCGTATAGGCGACCACACGGTACGATTAAACGGGACTGTCCTATTACGATCTTCATAGTCACATTCCAGTTTAAATGCCTGTTTCATGGCATTTGATTCAAAGGTTGTAAGGTCTTACTTGAAGTATGTGGAGCGTGAGCGGTGCATCCACATGAGGGCGCATAAACCCATATACGTCAGTCATATTTAAACAATCACACGGTACGATTTAAATGGGACTGTCCTGACTTACGACCCTCATAAAATATTTACAGTTGTGACCGGGTTTGAAGGAATGAAAGGCAATGAATGACCCGAAGAGATAAATAAGTGGCTCTCAAAAATTGCTAAAAGTACTGATCAAATGCTGATAATATTTTTTGCTGTAGTTTAATAAAATATTCATGAAAATAGGCTATGCAACATTATGTTATCACGGGTGTATCCTCGGAATCCGCTATGACAGAACTTTCAGTACTTAGTGAACACTTCTGAAAGTTTGTAACGACTACTCGGTAATACTAGCCATCAAAGTTAAGCAACAACTTAAAGATACTTCTGAGTGTGGTTTAAGTCTCATTAGATATTTGAAGTTATGATAGTGTACCAATTTTCCCTACTTGTGTTGAATTACAAAAGTTGAGTTTGGAAACTGCTTTGGACATTTTTATTATAACGGTACCAACTTAGTATTTGTAATAAGACAGTAGCTCTTCACCTCACTACTGAAACACGACAACTCGGTATTAACGGTACTCTCGGGTCGAGAGTGGCGCTACCCAGTCTTAGTATGAATTAAATCAAGGAATGTTCTATACACTATTTCATAATATCTACTTATAATTCCGATGATATGTATGGTTGAGAACGTTTCGTTGATCGAATCGATGGCTCTGTCGGCCAATCAAAAGGTTCAAATCAAAGGTCGTCACGAAATAGTGTATCGAGCTCTCTCATTGCAACTCACTAAGGGGTCAGACGTTGGGACCTTACCACCAGTGAACAACATAACTCATATTAACTTTTTAGGGTTCCGTACTCAAATAGTGTCAGCGCAACCTTACTGATTACTGATGATTTACTGAAACTACGCTGCTGTCCGTCTGTCACAGGGCTCTATCTTACTAACCATAATAGGTAGGCACTTGAAATGTTCACAGAATATGTATTATTATGGACGCTATAACAAGAAAAAATGCAGAATCAAACAAAGTGACACTAAATATTTCAAAAATATTGTTCGATGGTACGGTACCCTTCGTGGAAACACTGAATTGATTACAATTATTGAATCCTATATCATCTTCTTCTACTAGATAATAATTGAACATGAACTACGGCAAATACGGGCGAGCCACAACGGATCATATTTCAATCGTATTTCATGTTTCATACATTACCTGTGTAAGTATAATATATTTATGAAGATATAAATAAAACCGGTCGTGCACGAGTCGCAGGTACTAGCAAACATAGAGTTCCGTACCATAGAACAATATTTTTTGCAAAATTATTTTTTAAAAATACGTAGTGCAACTTTGTATTATTTTTTGTTATAGTGGCCACAGTAATACGTACTCTGTGAAAATTTCAAGTGTCCACCTATTATGGTTCGTAAGATAGAGCCCTGTGACAGACGGACAGACGGACAGTGGAGCCTCAGTGATAGGGTTAGCACCCTTTGGATAAACAGTGCTAGTTGGACTTGCATGCCACTGTACAATATTTTACACTATTGATATTTTAAAAATAGTCTGTAAAAATTGATTACTGCCGCGCCTAACTTAATAACCTATCTAAATATGTATTCTATAAAATATTTCTCAAAATAATTATTTTATTATTTATTGTTACAGAAACCGGCACAGATTCTTCGGGTGTGCAGAGAATATGCCATCCAAACATGTTTCAGAAACTGGAATCCGAGAACAGAACTGCCAAGCCTGCCAAGAACGTAATCTCCAAATGGCTGCGAGCGAGACAGGGCAAACATAAACACGCACCATGGCGCTAGCGAGCAAATAGCTATTAGGAAAATATGAACGCGACCGAACCAGATATACTGGTGGCAAAAGGCCAACTAGATGTACTGAACAGAGGACCCGAGTACGCCGTAGAGCCCTCAGGTGCTTATAACGCCGTCCTCGATTTCAATGGCACATTCGACAACAATTCCGAGTACAACTTCACCGACGAATCAGGAGAGCTTTGGAACGAGTACATCAATCTGCTACAAGATAGAGCTCTTTTAGTGTCATTTCTCCTCCTGTTTTCGTTGACTACTGTGTTCGGAAACATGCTCGTGATCTTGGCGGTTGTACGAGAACGATACCTTCACACATCAACAAATTATTTTGTAACATCATTAGCAGTAGCTGATTGCCTGGTCGGTCTAGTTGTGATGCCATTCTCAGCGCTGTACGAAGTATTAGAGCATACGTGGTTCTTTGGCGTGGATTGGTGCGATGTCTGGCGGTCGCTCGACGTGTTATTCAGCACGGCCTCAATTCTGAACCTTTGCGTGATCTCCTTAGACCGTTACTGGGCCATCACAGATCCTATCACATATCCTATGCGGATGAGCGGACGGAAGGCCGCATTCCTCATAGCAGCAGTATGGGTGTGTTCCGGTGCGATATCGTTTCCTGCAATCGCGTGGTGGCGTGCTGTCCGCACGGAAGAAGTGCCGGACTACAAGTGTCCATTTACGGAAAACTTGGAGTACATTATATTTTCATCGACTATATCATTTTATTTGCCGTTATTTGTGATGGTGTTTACGTACTACCGTATATACCGTGCGGCAACAATACAGACGCGTTCGTTAAAGATAGGAACGAAACAAGTGATGAGACCGAGTGGTGAATTAGAACTGACGTTGCGTATACACCGCGGTGGAACAGTGCGGCAGCGTGCGGACGTGTGTCATGGTGTGTGTACACCTGAGGATGCTGATCAGGAACCCTTGACAGCCCTTCAGAACAATGGACTGTCACGCTCATCGACAAGACTCACAAACGTAGCTCACAACAAACATTTGCCCAAAAACTTTTCTCTCTCACGTAAACTTGCCAAATTTGCGAAAGAAAAGAAGGCGGCCAAAACGTTAGGCATAGTGATGGGTGTGTTTATAGTGTGCTGGTTGCCGTTTTTTGTGGTGAACTTACTGTCGGGAATCTGTTCGACGTGTATAACTCACGAAGAAATTGTGAACGTGGTGGTCACGTGGTTAGGCTGGGTGAACTCCTCCATGAACCCAGTCATCTACGCCTGCTGGAGTAGAGACTTCAGAAGGTGAGTGAAATATTCTTTTATTTTAAAATATTTTTTAAATCGTAGATACCATACCAGTTCATCCGACATCTCAAGATAACTAATGGCAAAGTTTACTTTACCAATGATTATATTAATAGACAACAGACTCCCCAATGGTAGCATTTGTGTAATATTATAGAGAAATAAAATAACATAAGCCTAGCAATTTACTTTGAGAAGTAACAGCTAATCTGTTCCTATCCCGCTACTGCTATTAAAGCAACTGATGTATTTGTATAATATTATAAAGTGTCATAATTTTTATAATATAAAGTTTTACCCAGGCGTGTATCTTGTAGATATTCTACAGATCAAACAGATGTAGCATTCGTATAATTGGAGAGAAAAAATAACATAAGATCACATGGCTTTTAAATAAATTGCAACCTTTGTGGGGCTTCAAAAATCAGAATTACGACATTCACATCACGGACATTTACTGTGAAAAGTATGATCAGAAAGCACAATTAACAGAACATTGCTAACGATTTCACGGAAGCCTGTTGGCGAAGCTGTTCCACAATCAGCTTTTGTGCCGACCTCAGAGCTCATTTCGGACGAGTTGTGCGCAATGCATCGACGATTTACGGCCAGTATTAAAATGTTGGACAGCTTTCGCCATTTATTTGGAATCGTGTTTACGCGAACAGAATATGCGAGTAATGTTCCTGTAATTCGAATGGAGCTTAATTTTAGTATAACTAATATTTTGAGCAGAGCGATTGTATCTATATCTACTGGATAGATTTTTTTACGTATAAGCCTATCGAAAAGACAAATTAGTTAAAAATTTTACCTGTACAACAAATGAATCCTTTGCCATCAAATTTTTACCAAAATTTGATGGCAAAGGATTTATTTGTTGCGTTGATTACCTTTATAGCGCTTGGTGTTTTTTTCTAAGTTATTAAATCAACGATCAAAATAATAATAATGATTTAAAATATACGTTGTGAAAGTTTGCATGTTTACCTATATCGCCCAGTTTATCGTGAAAAAGAACTAATTCTACTGTTATTAAATTATTTATTTATATTATTCATTCATATTCATTCTAAAATTTATTATTATACTACTACTCATATTCTTGCCCCACAGACTGTTTTTGCCACTTACAGGCACACTGATAAACAGACTTCTACAAATTTATAGCAACCCAACCCTATTTTTACGTCGGGGGTTAAATATTATTCAATAAACGAATTCCTGGACTAAGCTTATGTGTATATAAAATGTGACCACGGGGACACCGGGACACCAGGCTACAAATCATATTACGTTTATTACGGTTCGTAAAAGCTCCACTAAATCATTTAACGGTAAAAAGCTTAGCGTGTCCCCGTGATCAATTTAACTCTGTATGTGTCATGCGAATTTGTCGGTGTTTTTGACTAAATAAATAAGTCTTTTTTATTTACACGGTTATTTTAAACCTAATTAAATCTAAGCTAGGACATTGACTAACGTCTGTATGAGGTAGTATTTCTTTCCGCACCAACAACATTAACAATTTTTAACGTCGTGAAATCTTTCATGAATACAATACAGTACAATAAAAAAAATCTTTTTTTTATGTCACAGCCAAACGAAGGGGCAGGCGAGATACCTGATGGTAAGTAGTCATCACCGCCTTTGAACATTTGCAACTCCAGAGGAGTCGCCAATGCACGCCGGCTTTTAAGAGAGAAAGGATGGTATGGGGTGGAAAGGATAGAAAGGGTGGGAAGAGATACTCTGGCTCTCAGGCGCACTACCGGAACACGACAAATTGCTATTGACAGTTAACTCCGGCCTCAGGGTAGTCGCTAGCCAGTCAGGTCACACGATGGGACCTTCCCACCAACGAATAGTAGAAAAGTCTTTGTTGCATAGTAGAACAGTATAAATAGAAAATTTATAAAACCCCGACATTTAATCTATGGTTTCTATCTATCCTTTGAGATCTTTCCAATGAACCCAAACACGAGACCTCTTTTGTAAGTTGACGATTTGAGTATTCTGCGGTCTCCACGTGACGCTGCAGCTTCAGGTCAAGGTTACCACGTTCTTACTATATCAGTGAAATAACAGGACACTAATTTTCATAAACTAAACTTGACACCCATTCGAACTCATAGTAGTTCCTACATCCTTTCGTCAACTAGAAAAGAAGCGATCATCCTTAAACTGCTGATAATGTTAGGCTCATTAGATGTTATGTCGAGTTAGGCATTCCTCTGAACGTTGTTTGTCGGGATAATTACGTATCCCATGGAAATTGATAAGATCAGTATTATTTCCTCCTATTTCTACTACTATTTCTACTAGTTCCACTTTTTAAAAATATTTATATACATATTTTAATTACTTTAGTTTCGTAGGAATTTTACCTAAGTAACAATCTCAAACCACGTTGATTGTTAATGCAGTTCATAGTTAAACTTGTTATGTGCTTTGCGAAACAATATCGAACAACTTGTAACTCCCAGTTTATAGTGTTAATTTATATTATAGTAAGTTATATCAACATATAGGGTGCCTTATTTGATCAAGACCACATCAGGTCGAAGTACTGTCGGTATTTAATAACAATCTTAATACTGCAGTCGAAAAACATATTTTCCCATACATTCCAACTGCAAATGTAAGTTTTAACGTACAATATTAAGAGATTTATATTACGGTCGAATAAAACTGAGACTACAATATAAATACTGATACCGCTAAATCTTGTTGCAAAAAAAACTATACGAATATTGTAAAGCTGAAGAGTTTGATTGAATAGGTTGAATGAGCCCCTATATAACCACCCTTTTATACAATTATGCAGACACTAACGGTTAAGCTTATCTTAACAACTAACATTAAGTTTTCATCATAAATCCATTACTATCTCACTGATAGGCATATCTCCTCTAAGAATAGAGAACATTAAGCCATAATGTATCCCACTACACAAGTTCGTATTACTAGACTTTACACACCTTTAAAACCAGTACCCTTAGTATGAGTTGAAATCAAAGAGTGCTCGGGACACTATATCGTATGCACTTCTCATTCCGACGATTTGATTGTCTGGAAACGTATCGTTGATCGAGTCGATGACTTTACAACCAAACACGATCATAGAACCGGTCGATACGAATTAGCGTATCGCGTACTCTTTGATTCCAATTCAATTCATATCAAGCGAATAAGAATATTAATTTACTTATGTGTACCTACTTGGTGTTTAAGAATGACTAAATACCTCAAGATTACCAAGTAGACAGGAGAGGCCGTCAGTATAGCCTTATAGACGCACAGAAGACTGGCTAGTGACCAACTTCAGATCAGATTCTACCGTCAATATCGACTTGTCGTGTTCCATTAGTGCGCCCGAGCCAGATTCCCTCTTCCCACCCTTCCCATCCTATTGCGGTGCCTCTGTCTTGTCTCGAAAAGCGTGCACATGTATCGTAAATGCCATCTTTCCTTTCAAAGGTGGCGAGCACTAGCGACCCCTTTGGCGTTGCAAATGTTCATAGGCGGCGGTGACTACCTACCATCAGCTAGCCCGCCAACCTCGGGTCAGGTCACACTATGGAGCCTTACCACGAACTCCTAGATTCCTAGGTCACTTACTTGAGACAGCCATCTCTGTCCCCTGGACTGCCCATTAAACGACTTCTAGTAGGCCAACTCCTGTTCTATACTGAATTGGGCGACTTCTTTGTTACATCAAACGAAGAGAAAAAGTAATGTACATATATTTATTAAAAATTTTATTATGTAAGGATAATAAATATGAAAATAGTTTTTTTATTATCTAGTACTGTTTTAATATTTTTTACTTCAGCTTAAGTCCTCCTACACATCTGATATTTTTTTTAAATACAAGAATTGCTCAGGATTGCCACAGGATAAAAGTACACAGAAAAAACGCTACAACGTTGATTATAATTTTAATTTTGAATTGGAATAGGCCATGTGCTCGCTTGCCAAATTCCAATTACAAAATGAAAACCGTTTCCACGAGCCAATATCGTAATCGAATTGCAATTTCAATTTCTTCACATTTCTTTTACATTCCCGCGGGATTGAAACTCTAAATGATTCTGAATCGAGCGAACCCGCTTTCAATTTTAAAGCGTAAAGTTCACGGAAACTAGTGCTTGGTACTTCGTAAGTAGCTGTACCAAGAACGGGCCATGAGTCACAAGTTTGCTAACCGTTCCCGACCGGAAAGTTTTCAACATGAAATTTTTCAAAGTTTGAAAAAATATTTAAAGAATATAACAAACTGTTGTCGCAGTGGTGGCAGTTGATCTCGTAAGACTAAAAGATTTAGATATGAAATCGGTTTTATAAATCGCTAACATAAAATTTTCTCCCTATGGAATAGAGAGGTTTCAGAGCTTGTTAAATCTATTGCAAGCATAATATGGGTAGCACTGCGTTATTGAGAAATTGGTAGAACATGAAAGTTGGCTAACAGAAGGTTTTACTGTCCTCTGCTGGGCTTTTCTTCACAACTAGAGAAGCGCTGGAGCATACTCCACCACGCTGCAACCTGGGTTATATTTGGTTGGTGGAAGATTAATTTAATAGTATCAATATGTAAATATGGTGATTTGCGTTAATAACTGTGGAACGTTTCAAACTCAAACGAAATCGGATGCAAAAGCGAGTATTCTGTATTCAGTAAATTTAACGTTTATTGGCTAGCCGCGTGGTGCACAAATTAACAGCATACAAAAACGTAAAATAAAAGTAACGGGGTATAAAAGTAAAGCGTTATTTATGGGATGGAATTGAGATAAGTTCCAAACAAAATATGATCTTAATCAGCTGAATTGAAGAGAGAGGTGAAGCCGGTTGAAGGCGAGATGGATAGTCCACTATATAATGAATAATCTTTTTAGGGATCCGTATCCAAAGGGTGACAATTAATTCCCTCCTATTTATCTTAAGTCTTTCCCTTATTACTGAGACTCCGCTGTCTGTCCGTCCGTCTATCAAAGGACTCTATCTTACGAACCGTAATAAGTAGAAACTTAAAATTTTACATTTCTTTGATCAGAATAACAACAAGTAACAATATAAACTTAAAATAATTTTACCATTCTGATAGCGTAGTGGTAGAGTTGCGGTCTCGCTCCGGTGGGTCCAGGTTCAAATCCCACGCACCTCTAACTTTTCTAAATCATATAATAATCACTTGCAAAGTAATAATCACTTGCTATATGGCGAAAGGAAACATCATGAGGAAACCTGAGAGTTTTATTTAAAAAGTTTTCGAAAGGTATGTGAAGTCTATCAAGACGCACTTGGCCTAATCCATCTTTCGGGAGGAGACCCGAGCCCAGCAGTGGGACAGTAATGGGTTGATGATGATGATGATTGTTGAATGTTACAATTTTAAGCAAATTCGTACCAATTAAAAGCCAAAACGCTTTTAACATTCGATTTGGTGTGAGATGGATGTTGTTCCAACATACAATATCGGTATAGTTTTTATTATTTTATATAGTTCGGTGGTACGGTATATAAGAGGCCACTTGGGCAGTTATTAAAACAATGTACAATTTATACAAAACTCGTACGTTTATTTTTAATTATTTTTGAAGGTGCGTCCCAAAAATCAACAACGGTCTATTACGTGAAAAAATTCTATCAACATTATTTCCTCGTGTAAACATTGAGATGAAAACACGGGCCGGAGACAGGCCGACAATGACAACCTTCCCTTTTTTGTTTGTTCAAGATGTACGTATTTTCAATGTGTGGTTCGTTTTATATGATAATTCTTACATTACATTGTTACATATGATTATTTGAGTAGTACAACTCGTGACAAATGTCTGTTTAAAAGGGATCCATAGTCAAGATGAACTTTCATTGAACCCCTATCACCATTTAAAATTACTTGGTATATTAAGTTCTACTGCCGCTTTTTTAACCTTTTTTGACCTTACCAACAGACAGAGCCACAGACAGACAGATATGACTTAATTGTTGATTAAATTGTGGATAAGAAACTTATTTCTCATCTCAGCAGTGCATGATATACAAATTTATCTACAATGAATAAAAACTGTAACCTTTGATCAACTTTAAAATAACGTTTGTGAAAAATAGGCAAAATATCAAAATATCAAAATAACAGAACATAAAATATGAATTTTTCGTAGTATATTTTTAAGTCCTATCCTATGAAGAGTTAGAACCAAATAACACATCGAAAACACCATAAAAATGTCGGAAAAACTTGAAAACGAAATAATAAGATTGTTATGTATTTATCATAGGGCTGCCCGCGCCGCCGCCAGAATATTATTATATTACAGGCAGGCGTAAACACAATTTTATTACAGGGAGGGTCTTTATACGGCAGTAGTAGGATCCTAAATATGAATCTGCGAATTTATTTTAGAGTGCCGTACCTAAAAACGAAAAAAAACCTTTATCATTACTTTTCCGTCTATCTATCAGTCTGTCCAACCCTTTTTCTCAGGAATGCGTGGAGGTATAAAAAACTGGTTCATTGAAAATTATTAACGATCGATGACTGAGAACTATACACAGATTTAAAGCTTATAAGCGAATAAAGTGGCGTGATTTGATTTTATTTCCATGCGATACGTGTTTTTGTCGTTATATGGAAGCAATGCCTCGGACGTACTTGGACGTACCTAAAAAAATCAATACCAGAACCGTAAACCGCATATCTAAACAACGTAAACCGCCTCGGCATGACAATATATTCTTGATTAATTTAGCCGGCAAATTCTATTAATCATAATCTCGGTAAGCGGTCGGCCCCGAGCGATTTTCAACGCCTTCGATAATCCATTTAAAGTTGGTCGGATGAAGCTCAACCCACCGATTGGGGCCGCCGACGCAAACTTGCTACATTTTAACTTTAATTTCTTACCTCTAATATTTTAGGTTTTTTTATGTGTTAGCCAAACGAAGAGGCGGCGAAATACACCTTAATCATCCTTTTGTGGTGCCTCTATCGGCAGGTACTCGAGGCGAAAGCGTTGCTATTTCACGCGGGCAAAGCCGCGGGAAATACACTAAACTAGTAATAGTTTTATAAATAAGTCTCCGGTTTCATAAATATTATTTAACATGTAAACTATAGTAACAATGTCTGTGCTTTAAATTTTAGCCAGCGTTATTTATTACATGCAAAACAGTAATCCTTTCAAAATTAATTATTCTATGGTTACCGTTTGACAACGATACAATTTGTCACGTACGGTAATATGTAATTTGATCACGTAGTTTAGATGATACAACTTTACTAGCATAATCATTCATTTCATTTTTGAGTTTTCAATACACGTATTACTTATTAGGTTAAATACTCAATTAGATTAATTCGCTGGCTAGCGACCACCCTCAGTCTGGAGTCTACGATCAATGGCAATTCCATTCCACTACAAACATTACATCCCATCCCTTTTCTCTTCAAAGCCGGCGCATTGGCGACTCCTCTGGTGTTCGAAATATGCATAGGCGGAGGTAACTACTTACCATCATAACATTTTTATTATTTATTATGTTAGATTGGCTATATTTCCCATCCCGAGAAGCTGTAATTTTTATGAACAGTCATTTAGGACTTCATAACATTTGAATCTCGTGACGGAGACTATAAATCGTAATACAAATTCTGTGAACATTTAAAGTGTCTAACTATTACAGTTTTAAAGATATACATGACTGTATCATGTGGCAGGCGAACGGACAGACAGACAATGAAGCCTTAATAATAGAATTTCGTTGGCATCCTTTGTGTACGGAATTACGGAATTGAAAATGTTACAAGAAAACATTGACTTAGTAGGTTGCTTGAATTTCTTAGAAATAAGAGGCTATTTATTGTTTTTTGATTTATTATATTAAATTTATCGCGAGCGCAGCCGCGGGCTGACGCTAGTACTACATAATCTTAAGATAACAAAATTAATTTAAAGTTGTTTCGGTGTTCTGCGCTTAAGCGCTTTGAACTTGAACTTAAAGATTCATCCTCATTAGAGCGAAAACAATTGATAAAGTACCACAGATATTCAGAGTTTATCTCATTATAGGTAAGTACATAAGCAGTGATACTAGGGGTTGAGAATTGCGATCTCGCTCCGGTGGGTCCAAGTTCAAATTCCATGCGCACACCTGACTTTTCTAAATCATATGCGTATTGTAAATGATTATTACTTGCTTTATCGGGAAGGAAAGCTTATTCGGAGAACATAAAATATTATCAAAATACAAAATGCAAAATGTTATCAAAGTGGGACTTGGCAGACAATGCCAACTCTCATCGGTGTAATCAATAGAATAATCCTTCTCTTTCTCAGAGGAGACCCGTGTACAGCAGTGGCATAATAATGGGTTAAGATAATGACATAAATAACTAGCAAAGAGTTCTTAGGAATTCTTAAAAGAGAAAAAATTTGAATTTTGCATCAACCATCTACTTTTAATTAAAATTAAAACTTTAATATAATCTAGTTTAAAGCGAGTAATTTTTTTACTAATAATAAAAATGTATGGCCACCCACTACCTACTACGTATATCATTGTGTATCGCAAACGATAAAATTTTGTGTGGAAAGAAATAAAAACAACTTATTGTAGAAATTTACATATATTTTATTGAAGTTTTTCAATAATCCCGGATAAGAAATAAAGATGTTTGTGAATGTGGTGTGTTGTTGTATATCTGTGTAGTCTCTGTGGTATTGTGGCTCCCATAGTATTAAAGCTCACAAGAGTGAATCAATGAAACAAGCGAGTGAATTACAGCTAGAAAAATCTGTTCAGCTTGTAGATCATCAGCTATTTCTAGTTAATAAATAAATGCAATGGCCACAAGTCATATTATCGTTTCTAATTTTTTTATCGTGTTACTTCAATGATACTTCCAGAACATGACGAACTTGGGATGATGCTGCAGGATCCCCTCGAATCTACAGGATAACCAACTTTCCGGAGAAATTGGGGGTTTGGGCTCATTAGAATCTCAATGAATAATTTATAAGTAATATATAACTAATTAATCATAGTCAGAAAGGGTTTTGAGGATACTTTTTTTCTAGAGGCTTTTTTAAATTAATTTTGTATATATTTTATAATTGTCTATTTACAGTGTAAATATTTCAGTTAGCAAAACAATTTTGAAAGCGCGGAAAATGAGCAATCACGATTCGCATTGTTTCAATTTAATCTTAATTATTTCATTTGCGGTGCGTTGGCGTGGTGGACGACACGGCATGAATATAGTTTGACACAAATTAAATTAATATGGATGATAATCATATCGTTAAATATAAAATACCATAATAAAATAACCGTTATAAATGTCTCAATATGGTTCATACAAGCTTACCTTTGTAGTTAGAATGTTAGAATGTATGGACCAACAAATCCCCATGGGTACGTATATGCAGGCAAGTAATCTAATCAGCCAAGTATCTATACCAAATTTTATGTTTCTTAAATCCCTTTACACATAGTAGCTCTTTACACACACTGGAATATACGAATAAACCTAATACTGTCAACACACTGTCAACAATACTATAAGTATGCGGGCATCTAAACTCAGTACACAAGTATTGCGTCACTGTGTGGAATAAGCCTAGAGCTTAAACTCCCTAGAACAAAGATAAGCCTCTTAACGCATACCCTCTGGAGCGTTGACTGTGCGGAGGAACAAAGTTCGACTCGACTGTTGGATCCACCGAACTAATTTTAATAAAGGTCTGCTTTAGTCTAGAAATGTACATTACTAGTTCTGCCTGCGGGTTCTCTCTCTGGGGTGAAATTATCCGGAACATCATACCGGGATAAAAAATACACTGGTATGGAATAAAAGGTACTGTAAGTTAATCCAGGTTATAAATCTCTATGCCAAATATTATTTCAATCAGTACAGGTGTTTCTCCGTGATTGATTAATTACACTTATTCATACCTAAATAAGAGACCAACCTGTAAATAATATGTATAATTATACTAATAATCCTTTGCAAAAAATAAAGAAATATACTAACTCTAATTATTAGGTGGTCTAAATAAGACACCGTACAACTTGGACTTTGTTATTACGAAGACAGTCTGAAATTACTCGGAGCTAGACATCTGGCCTGAATATTATACCGCCCTGTAGCAGAAATACAAAATGTAGGTGTAAGGCAAAAATGTTCTCTGCAAGAAAATGTCTACTCAGTGATAAGACAACCATACCTATTCGATTGACTAAATAGAAAAAAACGATCATGTACGATTCGTACTCGCACACGAATGGTGCCGTACTATCGAACAATTTTTTTTACTATTTTTAATATGTATATGTAGTGTCACGTACGAACCATAGTTTGTAAGATAGAACCCTGTGACAGACGGACGGACGGGCAGACAACGAAGCCTTAGTAAGAGGGTTCTGTTGTAACACCAAAATTGTGTGAAGTGAAAATTGACATTTTGCGATATTTTCATGGCAGCAGCACTATGTCTGCCTTATTACTAAAAATATATCGACAAATATGGGTACTATTTGAATCATTTCTAACTTCCTGTATATTTTACGTGATAGTAAGTGGTTGTAAGCTCCCATCATGTGAGCTGAGTCTACCCTCAATCGCGACTTGTCGTGTTCCGGTACTGCGCCTGAGAGCCTGAGTCCCTCTTCCTAACCGTCCCATCCTTTATATCCCATCACGTCCCTTTTCCTTCAAAGCCGGCGAGCATGGGCGACTCCTTTGGTGGTGCAAATGTTCATAGGCGGCGGTGACTACTTGCCATCAGGTGTCTGCCTGTTCGTTTAGCTATTAGAAAAAAAATGTCACGTAAATTAACAGGAAGTCCGCAATATAAATAATAAATATGTAGAAAGACAGCAAGTTAGTTCAGTATACATTTTGGCCATTGATCTAGAGGTCCGTGTTTTAACTCTAGGATTCTAATTATAATTAAAACGAAAGAAGACATCCAGAGAAATTCCCCGAAAGCCTGAAAGTTCCCCGATACCTTAAATTAACCATCTTTATAGAGGTCACCCATACCTGACAGGGTAACAGCTTTGCTAATAATGATAGGTACCTAATTGAACCCGATAATAAAGACTAAGGAAAAGTTCTTCGAAGCCAAGATCGTACCAAGCTGGCAATAAATATAAGAAAAAATCTTCGTGTCACTTACATCTGGCCAGTAGGTATCCGATTAGCAAAGCGAAGGGCCAATTACGGGAGCAAGTGGGATGGAAAATTATCCCTATCCTCTCGACCTCGAGGAAATTAAAAAGTATACGTCAAGCCTCAATTGGTTTTTTTCGACGGAGTGTATTGGATGTCCCGAAGGGTTTACGAAACAGTAAAATCACTTCAATACTCTGCTGATTCTGCTTTGTCCTATTGCCTTCTTGATCATAGCTTACATAATTTTGTTTATAACACCTGACAGCAACTAACAAGGGGCCTTATTCGCTATGAAAAACTAGACACGTAACGTTATTTTTTTTTAATACAGTCGCGTTAATTTTTTTTCTGTGGAATATTTGTTGAATTATATTCTGTATGCCAATACAATTTTTTTAAACGTGTTCAGGTGCATTAGGAGAATGGTTTGAACCATAAACCATGAACGACGTATAAGTTTCGAGCACGTTTTGAGTCACACGTTTTCGGTAAGTAATCTCATAATGTCATAGCGAATAAGGGCCAAGGTCTGTTCAAAATGCTGTTTATTAAGTCAGCTTTTCATTACGTGGAGTTCTTCAAAAGTAGCGTAAAAAATCCCTCACGGTCAGAGATGCTGACGCTGGTGTTGTAAAAAGACAGCGGTGACTACTAACCATCAATGGCCCATTTGCCTCATACGATAAAAATAAAGTTAGGTGTGCAAGGGCAGTAGTTACACAGATAGAATGCATGCGTTTTGCTCAATATTATACAAAAACTATTCGTCTTTCAAATTTTATTAAGTACCAGATAAATGATATTGTCAGATGAAAGTTGTGTACCTACCTATATTACAAAAGCCGTCTGTATATCTCAGGTTAGTCGACCTATGGACCTCACTTCACCCGGTCCAATTATAATGCTACCTAAACCCATTTCTTTAATTACAGTTCATCATAATTTAGTCAGACGCTTTGTCAGCTATTTTAGAGAAACAAATACAAACAAACAAATTTATGAAAGTTTCCACTGTAACTAAACAAACGAATAATTAATTATACAGCAGATAGATAGTATTTATTTATATTGTTATAAAATCAATTCGCTACGTGAATAAATCAAACAGTCTGTGATTTATCAATGTAGCGAATTGATTCATAAAATAATTGTAAAATATTAATTTATAAATACATAGAATAAATAGCACAAAACCAATGTTCGCTTAATTTTTTCATTATTGGTCACTCTCTGATATATAATCCACTGAGATTAAACTTAAGTTTATCCGTTGATATAAAGAAATAAAATTTCGCACCAGAAATAAATTAATTGAAATTATTTTATCATATTCAAGCCTATAATGAAACTCCGATTGGGCAAAATTTATATCGTCGAAACCAATATCATTTTAATTTGCATTGTCACGTGTCGACGAGTAATGTTTAAGTGAACTGCGTCTATACGTGAGCTCCCGGCTGTTAGTGAACATACGGGTACATCCGGCAATCTCGGTCGACGCTGTAAACGAAAGGAAATGAGGCTAAGTGAAAACGGTACGACATGAAAGTACTCGATTGGCAATATTTTGGAACAAGTCCATTTGGAGGCAATTTAAAATTTGAATGTTCATGCAATCCCGAGATGAAGTGATTCTTACCTAACCTAATTTTGAACGATTTGCGTATTTACTATATAAGTCGGTGACCTCGACAACAGCAAATGTTTTGAGTTGTATTCGACCGAGCGACTAATTACCTTATCGCTAACTGAACACACCCTTATCTGTCACAAAAATGTTGATTTATCACATATTACATTGAGCAAAGAATGGTGCGTGGAAAGTCAAAACCAATAAAATTGTATTGTTTTCATAGATGTAAATAATACGGGTTGTCACCTCTAAATTCAGAAAGTGAAAGAAAATTTAAAATTAGAGAGATATTTTTATAAAAAATTTAAGATTTTTTTTTAATTTATTTGGGTAGTATATTGTGGTCTGTTTCATCTCCTTAAATGATACAGAAAATTAAATCGGCACTCTATATAATATAATTTGCAAGGCATTGTAAGTGTTTGTATGTGACATAGATTCTAATTATTAAATCAT
>DWNK01000034.1:0-17323 GCA_018250315.1 Hyalothyrus neleus pemphigargyra | reverse complement strand
ACACGACACTCCCGTATGAGAACTAAGATACTCGTATGCAACTTAGACTAGCACTGTTTGCTTTATTTTATAAACAAGTATCCAGCGTAGGATATTGTCTTTGCAATTCTTATGGTAGTTCTCAATTTTAATATTTCGGTTTGCGTTGCATATATGTACAATACGATACAAAACTATTACTAATTTACTATTACATTAAAGTATATATTTTATTTTATATATATATTCTATTAACATACGGAGAAAAATCATTTATTTTATTTCTATATTTCTATTATCATATTTTTGAGCTATGCTCTAAATTAAAGTTTTAGTTTTGTTATTTTCAGTCGGAAAATATGCCTTATTTCTTTCATCGCGCTAATTTCTAACAATACAGTTATATTCCTTATTCGATTCATATACAAAAATACATTTACAGACAACACTGCTATTCTCTATCACATAAATATGTAACGAATCACCAGGTTCAATTCCAACATGTAACCGCTCTACGCCTGCTCACCTCATTAATAGCGCCACAGAGGGTCCAAGAGCTCGAAATCGCACAATCGTTAATCTCCATACCATACACGTTAGAAAAAGCAGGAGCTCTCCCAAAATGGGCTTACGGGACCACCCGTGACCTCGGAAGCGGAACCACCCACACCCCGTCACGAACCCACTATCGCCACCGATCTTAATTATGAGCGTGTCGATTATCATCTTAAATTTTCTACCTTAAAAGGTCTATAAAGAGTCGCTAAGTGTACGCAATTTATTCGAGATTACGCCCGCCCGCCGGAGTTATGTCACGACTTGCTTACGAGCTTCGCAGACACTTCTGTTTTAGTTAGGGTTAGTTTCCATGGACCCTAAAGTATATTGAGGTGTGTGAATAGTTATTGATATTTTTCAAAATTTGTTTGCTAATGGTAAGGTCCCATCGTATGACTTGACAGGCTAGAGCTACCATTAAGCTCTACCATTAACAGTGTTTACTCGTCGTGTTCCGGTAGTTCGCTTGAGAGCTATCTTCCTTCTACCTATTCTTCTCATCCTATTGCGGTGTCTCTGTAAGCATATTCTCAAGGTCTATGGGTGCCCATCGTTGCTGCTTTCTTTAAGCTTGGCGTCACGAGACGTTTAGTAGAGTAGAATTCGTCAATGAGAATAGACATAATCGTTGTGTGTTCGCTGCAAATCATTGAAGCTAATGAATTATTGAGTAAGTTAATAGTTGGCCTATTGCCTAATCTATTTTACAGTGAAGTTGCATGTCACTGTATATTAATTAACTTTATAATCAGTGTAGAATGTAGAGTTCGTTAGTCTGCAGTATAGTGTACAAACTGTAGAGTCAAATCAGAGTAGAGTCAAAAATAAAATTGTTTTACCAACTATTTGAAGTGCATAATTCATTTATTTTGCATAGGCACATACAAATGGTCATGTTTACAATTTTTTTTTCTTAATCTAGTCTCAGTGGGCTTGTCTTTTTTCTTTTCTTTTGATATTTTCATAATATTTTTTAATGTCATTTCATATGATCCATAAACACTAGATAACAACATAAGAATTTAAAAAAAATTGTGCTTATGTGAGTCCCAGTGAAACTCTACATCTCCACTTTAGACTCCAAACGAACTCCACTCTTACTGTAGAGTCATTCCCTACTAAGCCTTGCCCGCACGTGCCGCGGGTATTTCGTAATCGAGATTTGCGATTTTATCTCGTTTTATAACAAGAAAGTCGATTGAGGTAAACAATGGCGACGCGATGTACATTACTCAGTGCCCCTTAAAGGTAGCACTGGGTATTATGATAATGAGTAATCGCAATTATAGACTTTGATCGATATATTTGATACTTTTATTATTGATCCAACGATTGCGATACGATGCTGTACTTTGTGTTTTTTAATACTACTCGATTCATAAGCAGATTTTTTTCTTTTTTGTTGACGAATTTTAGGCAGATTAAATTTATATTTACTGACTGACGACCGGAAAAATATTAGATTCAACTGGCACAGGGCTGTAGTGACGCAATTTGGCCATGCTTATGTCTACCGTCTATGTATGGACTCCAAAGGCTGGATGTACAACCTTTTATGCTTCTCTTTAGGAATCATATACTTTCAAAATTAATTATTATTACTTATTTTATCAGCGAACTAAAACATCACGTTTATTACATATTTGGGAGTTCTACATTCTGAAAGGAGGCTTGAGGCTAGCAGTAGGGCAGTAATAATACATCCGTCCATCTGTCTTTGGTCGAATTCGTCAAAATTAGAGGATAATATCCTTATAGACTTATAAGACTTACAGAAGAATATATTATATTCTTCTATAAGTCTTCTGAATTCTCTTCGCTCTCTTCTTTGGATAGTTAATTCATCTGATTGGAAAGATCTGTGCTCCTTATGCATAACATGTTATTATGGTTCGTTTTTCATTCAAAAAAAGGGTTAATGTCTTAGTACTAGCGAAAAATTTTTTTTGGATGCTAATATCATGGATATATAAAGCCATTCTCAGCTCAATCAAATTATACAATCATATATAACGATATAGGGAATTATCATCTTTATTTCCCAGTGTCGCGCTGTGGTCATTATAACGTTACTGTTATTATAACGTAGCTGCAATAATATTTTTTGATAATATTGATGTGTCTTGATATTTTCAATACACCAAAAGTATAAAATTTTCAAAAAATTTTGAACATATCCTACCATCCTACCTCAATTGGGAAACTATTATTTTCAAATTAAATACTAAATATGAAATATCTATACCGATAAAGATAGTCTGTTTGTTTCTTTGGATTACTTATATTCTAAACAATTGCGTTAACTTATTGAATGTATAGTGTAAAAGCTACAATGTAAATGTAAATTAGATACATGTTACACTAGCGTACTCTAAGTGAAAATTAATGTTGCGTATAATGCGAATAACATTATTGCGTATAGAATACACATCGGCCGTTTAATTCGTAGCGGACAGAAATCTCCTTTAGTTGGCACTATTGTTAGAATTGCTTACTAAAAATTCTATAGAGAAACTTTCTTGTAATCTGTTATTTATTCCCTATTATTAATAACACTATTATTTCATGTTATACTAAGTATGATTCAAATCCTTTTCTTTTGAAGACGCAGTTATGAAAAAAATGGGAATAAAATCCATTAATGTGTTATTAATGTGTCATTTTTCAGAACGACCTTCTTAATAAATGTATGGATACCGAAAATATTGATATAAATTTTGAAAACAGAACACCGTTTTTCACCAAAGTAGTAACAGGCTAGATTTTTGACAGTAAAGGTAACGACTAAAGGGTCGTCGATTTGGCTGAGTTTGTATACAAATGACGTTTGACGTCGTTCTAATTTGCCAAATTTGTTTTGGACGAAAGCGTCGCACAAATTCAGCTGAACATTGTGACGCGTAGGCGAATTTGAAAACAAACGGCACCATTATAAAATAAACCTTAAGGTGTTGCCGTTGACGTACTAACTTCTCTTATTTTTTTTTATGTCATAGCCAAACGAAGAGGCAGGCGAGATACCTGATGGTAAGTAGTCATCGCCGCCTATGAACATTTGCAACACCAGATTAGTCGCCAATGCTCGCCGGCTTTAAAGGGAAAAGGGATGGTATGGGATGAAAAGGATGGGAAGGGTGGGAAGAGGGACTCTGCCTCTCAGGCGCACTACCGGAACACGACAAGTCGCTATTGACGGTAGACGCCGGCCTGAGGGTGGTCGCTAGCCAATCAGCTCACACGATGGGAGCTTGGCATCAGCAAACTACCAAACGCGATTTTTCAGTCCATTATCTTCAGTTTTCGCAAAGCTTTCGCAGTAACGTTTCGTGACGATAATGAATGACCCACTCTAAGGTATGTTGTTACGGTATAAATTTTCACGAAGTTACTTTTTAGTTTAAGCGCACCTGAGTGCTACATTCCTAAAATGTAGTTTTATGTGTGTGCAGTGATATAGAATTTCTCATTACACTTTAATAAAATGCTTGACTATTAACAATATCAGTTTTGATGTATAACCAAGCGAGTTAACTAAGGTAAGGTAAGGTAAGTAGTCACCGCCGCCTATGAACATTTGAAATATCAGATAAGTTGCCAGTGCTACGCTTTGTAGGAAATGGGAAGGGATAGGAAGGATGGGAAATTTGGAAAAAGGGCCTCTGGCTCTCAGGGACACTACCGGAAAAAGACGAATCGCTATTTACGGTAGACTCCTATGTGACCTTACCACCAGCAGCTTATGTAAGACCACCTCTAATTTGAAAAATATCTAATTTAAATTATTTTAATTTTGCACGTAGTATTTAAAAGTCTTTGAAGCTTTAATATTAAAGTAATCTGTGATGAAACTTAACGGTCCATTAGGTACAAGAACTTTTCCTTACCCAGCTAAACTAGCAGTCTTCATAAACTTGAATACTTGAGTTTTTTTTATGTGTAACCCAAACGAAGTGGCAGACGAGATACCCGATGGTAAGTAGTCATCGCCGCCTATGAACATTTGCAAACCGCTAGTCGCTAATGCGATTTTAGTTTAGTTTTATTTCATTGAAATGTGATTCAGTCGAGCGTGTTTTTAGGTTCGACTTCAAGGAAGTAGAGCGAAAATATCTTGCATTTCGGTGAAATCCTGTGGTTCGGTGAAATCGGCTTACTTACTTATATACCTATGAGGCGGCCATTTTAATCATCGCGTTTGTGATTGATTTTGAATTTGGAATCAATAAAAATATTTATACTTCTGTAGACGTATTCTTGAGGACTGTGTATTCTCAAAGCGTTGCTGCTTCCTGTAAGCACAGCACCATGAGAACCTAGTCCTGAGGGACGTGACCATCGTTAATCCCATCTTTCTCTTCTTAGTACGCGAACCTGCGTAGAATCGATCATACCATTTCCATAAGGTAGCCCGCCTGCCTCTTCGTTAGGCAAACCAACCTTTAAGGACAAATTTTTATATGCAAATTTTTCCATTTTCCATTTTCTCTGAAACATAATTTTAATATTTTCTACAAGAAATTATAAGTACATGGCGAAAATAATACGAAATCTTTTTATATTCAAAACATTTTCAAGCCAAGTTATAAAATAAAAATGATGAAACAAAATATTGTACCTACCTAATACATTTTTCAATTTAAGTATTTTTAGTCGTTTTGTATTTTGAAAACGTAAATATAAAATAAAATTTCTGGTATATTTACTTTTTTTTTATTTTATTTACATATTTTCTGTACATAATATAATAAAACTGTAACTGAGCCACGTCTGTACATTGAATATTTTTTGGTAAATCTTACTCTAATAGTTATTAATTGACACAGAGGCCAAATTTGCAAAATTTTAATAAAATTGTATTACGCGAAATCCAATGAAGGATTATGATAAAATGTGGTATATTAACTAATTTTCCGGGTTAATATATAGAACACTTTCTATTGCGGAAAATTGGATAGTTGTAGAGATATAGGAATTCCCAGTATAAGGTGAGCTCTCATCAATGAGGTCATATATATTATTAGCGTTCAGCTTCTAAAATCTACGCGAACGAAGTCGCGGCACCAGCTAGTAGGTAATAAGTATACATTTAGCCCTCGATTTGTTTTCTATAAAGTACCTTCATAAACTAATTACTTTACATTTTATTGGTGAAAGGGTCAATAATTTCCTCAAAACAGTTCAGTCAACCTACCAAAGGCCTGTAAAAGGGTTCGAATGAATAGCGATTATTCTTGAAAAAGGAATGAAAGAGCTACTAAAGGGATTGAATAGGATAATTTTATTTATCGCCCAAAGTCTATTAAAACTGTAGGAATCTGAATCAGTTGATACATCTATCATATTCTGGACTTATTTTCGTGGATTAACCACTTGTAAAAGATCAATTTGTTGGTATTAGTACCATCAATTTGTTGGTATTGGTATTAGTACCAAAGACCATGAAGCCTATTGACTGGAAGCACTTCTCCTCGCGCGACACACAAGATAGTACTTTAAAACACTGCTTCAACTGATTGTCATTTGCCATTACTAGGGACAGTGAATTGTATGAAGTTGCTGAAAAATCATCATTACAAGTAGTTTTAATAGGGATTTAGACAAAACAATATTTTGACTACTATTCCGCCCTCGGTTTCGCCCGCGTGAACTAGGTACATGATTTTTGATAATTTTTCCCTTTCTGGCGTAAAAGTATAACTTCATATAATATTTCAACCCTACTTCACTCATATATGGGTAGATTTTTGAAAAAAAGTAGCCGTTCGTCGTTATACTTGAAACTATCTCCATACTAAATTTCATTACATTCGGTCCAGCAGTTTGGCCGTGAAAGCGTAACAGACAGACATGCGGAACGGAACGAAACCGACGGAACATTGGCGACTCCTCTGGCGTTGCAAATGTCCATAGGCGGCGGTAACCACTTACCATCAGGTGGCCCGCCTGCTTCTTCATTAGGCTTAAACATAAAAAAAACATACAGATAGACGATAGACAGACAGTGTTACTTTCACATTTATAATATTAGTACGCATAATATACCGTGAAAAAGCAACGTATAAATATATATCCGATAAAGCTTAGCATTGTATGTTGATAAATCTCCAACATGTCCGTACGATATTGTATCACTTTTTAAAAAGTGGAACAGTTTGACATCAATTAAAGTTTGAAATTGAAAAATGTGTTTTCCCGAAAAGTTGCAGGGTTTGAAACAAATTTTAGTGCAATGTCGACTTTATCGGAATGCTAACATGATATTCAAAAGTTAAATATAGTATTCAACAATTTTCTCATTTCATGTTTCTGTTATGGTTCCGTACCCAAAGGGAACTAAGAAATCCTATCACTGATTATAATTATTAAGAAAATATTAGTCGACGTGAACATACTTGTGTAGTGCCACGCAAATTGTGCGAAATTAGGATAACCGTTTTCACTTTATAATATTACACTACGTTGGAGTACTGCAGACAATTGAAACCGTATACTATTAAATGTACAAATACTGATAAAATAAATAATATTTATAAGATATTCTATTGCTCAAACTTTGATCCACTCAGGTACAATTATTCGTCTCAAATATCAAAAAGACGATATAGATTCTCTGGAAGGTAGTGAGTGTCCGTCATCAAATTAGAAACCGGATAAAGGTGTGGTGGTTGGGATTAGTGCGGATTTATGGTCCGCGGTGACGTGATCGTGAGGCTGTCGTCAGTGGTCGTAGTATATCTGCGCCGGCTCGCTTCGTTCGCTTCGCTCTTTCTGCTTCGTCGATCATAGTCGTTGGAGTCCCTGTCAGAACGAGAGATAAGTAAGTAAGAGAGTGCTTCTTTCCATCGCGTCCTTGAACTCCTTTTCAACTCCTCTCCATACAGTGTCCATTTCTGACTTTCCTAAATCATGTGCGTGTATACAAATTAAATTATCATTTGCTATTCGGAGGAGGAGCATCGTAACGAAGTCTACTTAGGAACCTGTGACCAGTATAGCCTTATCATTGCAAGAGGAAAGGAGATTGCTGTGGCCAGCAAAGGGATAATAATTTGTTAAGGACGGCATACAGTCCACTTGAAGTACCTTACGATTCCGCGACACCAATGTTTCCTGTCAGCCTGAATACTAAACATACCTTCATCAAACTTGAAGCTTAACTAAAACAGATTTTTTACATTCAAGTAATTTAGTGGGATTTGTATCGAGTACAGGGCTTCAGTAATCGTATTAAACTGTAGTCGTATTATGGTTACGTAATCCTCGCGTATATTGACTGATGCTTCCCCTTTATTATTGAGTGTATTATTATTATTTTACAATCTTACTCGCATCGCAAATGATTAAATACCTTTCAAATTTTGGCGACCATCTCAGGCTGGAGTTTATCTTCAATTCTACTTGTCGCGTACCGGCAGTATGCGTGAGAGACTGATATCCCTTTTTCTACCCTTCGAATCCTATTGCGTTGAATCTGTTAGCATGTCCTCGAGTCGAGTTCGGCGACAAGAGAACCGCACCTCGTCTCAAAGGTCGTGGACGATGGACATCCATCGAAAATCCCATCTTTCCTTTCATAGCCGGTGGGCATTGGCGGTTCTTTTGGTGTTGCAAATGTCCATAGGCAGCGATGATTACTTAGCATCAGGTAGCCCGCCGCTTAGGCTTATAAAATGTAAAGTCGCATATAGGAAGCTTTCAAATTATGTATTCGAATTTCGTGAAAGGCACTGAAGCACAGAAACTTGCACTTCCACTGACCCGATAGTACGCGGTCAAACGGAACGTTGGAAGACGTTCGATTATGAGTTCTGTCATCCACACGCTCACTAACTTACACTTGAACGGCGAATTTCATGTATTTTAAAATGGAATTTATGATAAGTTTCGTTGAAAAGGGAATTCTGGTTTATTCGTAAGGCTTGAGCTATAGAAAAGTGGTATGACGTTTGCTGTGCCCGAGAGCATCACATACTCGTATATTATAGGAAATATTTTTTGTCTTGTCTTTAAGCAAATAATATCATTTCATTTCTTACTCTCCTTATTAGGGTCCTCTAGGACTACCGGTTGACAAGCCGGTAAAGAGGCTAGATTCCGGCCTATATGTGGTCGCTAGCCAGACAGATCGCACGACGGGACCTTACCACTAGCATACCCACTCTAGCGTGAAGCATATTTTGCTCTTTGATGGAAAGGTGTAGCCGTCTGCTCCTACCTACGCATGGCATGACTATAGACCTCAGGAGTAGCAACGCGTCTTTAACCGACATCGATTGCGTCCTTTATTCTACATAGAGTTAGTTAAGTTACAAATAGCCATTGCAGTAGCAACAACTTACCATCTGGTGTCCTACATGCTCGTTTGTTCATGCAATATCATGTTTACATATAGTGGACAAGTGTTCTTTATTCGTATGTCGCATAGCAACTAGAACAAAATGCTTTCCAACTTAGGTTTAAGAATCGATGCTTATCTGCGATCGCTGTCAGGTAGAACTACTTGCCTATTTGAATTTAATACTATTTTTTATAAGCGATAGTAAACTCTGAACACTGCTCCTTTGATTCTTACATTACAATAAAATGTCTTTACTATTTTAAATAAATGTGTAATAACACATGCTATGATATTTTTTATTTTAAATAACAATCGTATGTTATCATATCTGTTCAAGAATCCAATTTAAAATTAATTTAATAACGGTATTCCAAGTCTCTTTATGTTCACGTGCATTTTAATCTAATAGAAACATGATTATTTTACTTTGTTTTCAATGCTTTGAATGGTTTAAAGGTTATCTACAATTAAATATACATTATTTCATGCGTTTGCTTATTCATTACTTCGTTTTGTTTTATAAAGTTACTTTTCTAATGTAATACCTATATGATAATGATTTATACATAATATATTGTATCATCGTCATAAATTAAAGTTGGCGAGTTAAAGATGTTAACGACTTTATTTTATGATAAATAAAAAAAGTAAAGTGTGCATAGTCATAAGTGTCTCATATCAGTCCACTTTATGGATCACCATAAAATGTCAAAAAATAGATGTACTGGTATCAACCGATGGACATTTGAGAAGTCAGTTATACTTATACATTAAAAACTAGAAACAGATTTAAAGCTCATACGCGAATGAAATGGTATAATTTGTTTTTTTTCCGTGGGATACGTGTTTTTGTCGGTATGTATGGAATCGATGCCACGGACGTCCCAGTACTTAGTAACTTATAAAAACATGTAAACCTGCATCGTAGCAAGAGCAAGTAGACACAGCAAACTATTTGAAACGCAAATACCAACGAAGTTCCCCGAACCTTCTGCAGTGTTTGCGTGATAAATTGGCTGAAAGCTGAAAGCACGTAGTGTCCGACATTAATATAAATGAAAGAAGCAAATACCGAGATTGCGTACCGTCTGACGGCGCCTAATTACGTGTTTCCCGGGACGGTTCATTAATTATTTGGGAACACCGCGGTACAATCAAACGCTGACAAAGTACTCCTCTATGACAAACGAGAGATCTGAGTCGTTGTTGTCATACGTTGCTAGATTATGCGATGTGCCAAAGATAAATGCATTAATTTTTTATGATCTTACAACAAGCACCAGCATTTCCAACCAGATTTTTTATCGCATACGGACTGTTTAAGTCGTTGTTTAATACTGGTGTTGCCAAGTGGTAGACAGTATGGTTCATCTGGAGGGAAATCACCGCCGCACCCATTTTTAACGTAATGCATTCGGTGGAAAGGAGTGGATGCTCATATATGAGGCCACCATCTTAGTCCTCAGAAGTGGCAACGCATCTGTGATAGACTCCAGACAGGATTCTGTATTAATTTGGCTACAGATGTGTATAGGCCACAGTGACCACTTACCATCAGATGGCCTGCATACTCGTTTACTTCAATATCATAGAAAATTTAATTGACTTTTAGAAATAACTCATCAGAACGCCCCAAGCAGCACTAACTCTAATTTTAGATTTGGCCACCAATTTTTGGCCGACCTCAACGAAGTGCTTAGCAAAGGCCTTGAGTTCACTGCAAAGACTCTTGTTTAGTCAAACAAGTATTTATAACTTCTTTTGACTTGATTGTATATTTGGCTCTCACTTTTCATAGAGGACAAATTATTTTTCATTACTTTGCTTCTCATAACTTTAGAATATAATTTATTAACGCGATACAATAATCGCGTTAATAAATTATGGTTAAGATGAATATACTATATACTAAAAGCAAAAACGGTATTCAGTCTACCAGAAGATCTATAAACCACATTAACGAAGTTATATAAACTTGCTTGATTCTCAAACTCTTCAAAGTTCTGGATTAAGTTTAAAGAGGAAATCGAAACCAAAATTCCAACATTTGGCGCGGAGGCACTGAAAAGAAACGAATACGAGCTGGAACTTTGGTAGGACGTGCTTGGAAATTGGAAATATTCTCCGTGATCCTTCCCCTTACAGATATAGGTACGTCACGTATCACAAGTTACTATATATGTTAAGGTGTCTCAGTTTTTATATACCTGAAAATATATTTATATTTACTAGTCTTTCGACCGCGGCTTCGCCCGCATCAATTTTTTCCCGTTCTGTCGTAAAAGTAATTCAACCCCCACTTCACCCCCTAGAGTAGATTTTGAAAATAAAAGTAGTTCATCGTCATACTTCAAACGAATTCCATATTAAATTTCATTACATTCGGTCCAGCAGTTTGGCCGTGAAAGCTTAACAGACAGACAGAATTACTTTCGCATTTATAATATTAGTATGGATAGTTTTATGAAGCTTTTAACACACTGCTATGAATAACAAAACATTGTTAAATTCCAAGTAAGATACTATCAAAAATATTTTATATATAATAAATTAATTGTTTTATGTTTCTTCCTAGTGCCGTTCAACGTTTTAAGACTTTAAAGTAATAAAATAATATTTCTAAATCCCGTATGTTTTTTAAGTGTTTTCGGAAAAATCTCCTCCGGTGTCTATCGTTAACAAGCTAAAAAACTAAATTAGCTATGTTGCAAAATATCTATGACAGTATATAATAGTTACTATATCTATGATAGTATATATGGTTACACTTATATAATATAGTAGATAACTTGTATGAAAGCAGAATAAATACATCTCATTATGAATGATGTCTTTAACTCCCCAGCTTTAAATACATTCGAAAACAATCCATTTTATATATTTATTTACTGTCAACTAATTATTATACGCAAATGGTTCCACATTTTGAAAGTTGATTGATAAAATAAATAATAATAAAATAAGGCTCTTCAATCATACGATTATCGTATTGTTAAAAAAATATTTGAAATTATTCGGATTTGTGATGAGACTGTCAAAAGTGTCTGTATTTTTGTTTTATTTAAAATGCCTAAGCTAAAGATAATCCAACTTAATTTGTCCATGTAATGATGTTGTTTTCTTAAAGCCGAAGATAGAAATAGTATATATTTATCTAAAATAGTATATTGATAAAATTATAAAATATTTAATGTTGTTGTTTAATGACATGGTTTGTACAATTATCGTATGAATAGACACTACCATAAAATAAATGATATGCTAACTTATTCTTCAAATAAAATACACTTTCCCTAACCAAATATTAACAATAGGTACTACAAATTATAAATAGATTATTTAAATTCTGAAGACAATCCGGATAAACAGGTAACAGACGAAGACAGCTGTGCCGATACATAATATATCGCAAATAATTTTTTAGTTAAAAAAGATGTTAAATCACGTATTAAAATTGACAGCGTGAGGATTTTATAAGAATTACTAAGCATTTAAAATCTACTTCGTATTGCATATTAAACATTTAACCTTCGACTAAAATAACTTGGAGGGTCAGAGGTCTGAAAGTTCTAATAAATATAAAAAAATAATTACGTTAAAACACGACACACTACAAGTAATAGAATAAAGAATACTGTGATAACAATGAGAAAGAGACAAAGAGAAAGGATAACAGACAGACTAATGCATTGTCGTCATACAAATTGAATAATAACACCCTGATTACAGTGATTATTGGCATTCTATTACAGTAGATGACAATTAGGAAAGAGCTAGCAGCTCATTTGTACAAGATATAATCGATACGTCACTAAATACGCTATACACGATTGTACACGTGGATCTAATAGGCGTATATTTTGGCAAGTCTTAATCATAGCAAATATCCGGCTCTACAAATCGATTAATACTTTACCACTTTTTAGGATTCCGTAACAGTAAAAAGTAGAAAAACAAAAATCTTACTTCTCATAAAATTATACAAGCGTTGTTTCCTTTACAAAATAGTTTTGGTAAACTTCTTTCAGAAGTTCAAATGTTTCGGCAAAAGCTTTTGTAAATTTCACGAAAAACTACAATGCGTCCTTGCTTCTGAATCAGAATCACATACCTAAATCGTAAAAAGGAAGTATAGAAGAAGAAGATACCAACAGTCAGTATAGAACAGTTTACGCCAAAAGTTATGACTAACTATGACGGTCGCGCTAATTAAAAGTTCGGTCATTTTTAAAACAAACCTCGTGTATGAATGGGATAGGGAAAAAACGCGACACGTAGACCATTTTCCCCCCTTGTTGCATCTCCCTCCCTTGTAGCTTTTTAACTAAGGTCCGAGGGTTAACCTCGGACCTTAGGTAGTTATTTTTAAAGAGATTAACATAATAAAGCCCGATTACGTTAAAGCAGTTAGTTCTTTACATATGAATATCTCCGATTACACTATTAGACACTTTGTGAACAATCTTTATGACTAGGGAACCCTTTATTGTATGTTATTCCAGACGCACTTGGCCGCTTTTCCTAATACACGAATATCAAATTTACAACAGATGTGAATACGACAAATTGAAATATATTTGTCATTATATTATTTTATATATTAGTTATTAGTTAAATCTACTAATACTTTCAAATATAATTAGGTGTTTAATTTAAATCTTATTTAGAATTCTGAAATTTTCCGTTAATACAACGGTTAATAATTCCGTTATTAGAACGGTAGTATTACCGCTAAATTTAATGTAAATTGTAAGAAAAAACTGAGAATAATTCTTTTTTGCAGATGCTGCATACGAAAATATTTAGCTTAGCTATTTTCTTACACGCAATTTTCAATGGAATACATGGAGCTGATAAATACACAGATGAAAACCGGCCATATGAATTTGGATTCACTATCGAAGGCGAACAACATCGACATGAGAAGAAAGGTATAAAAAAGTATTCACTTCTCTCTTCGAAAACTTAACAGCACAGAAATACTTTTTCTATTTTAAAAATACTTAAACCATATTACTTTTTTATAAAACTAGTACGTAGTCAACTTTTCAGCACAACTAAGTAGTAAGTAGCATCTAATTGAAATCAAGGTTTTCTATTTTTATAACCAAGGTATTTTGTGTTTGCACTTTAAATTGTACTCATGTGCATGTTATTTGATATATAGATAGACTAGACAATTTTAATATATATTTTAAGAAAGTTTAGGAATTATACGTAGAATAGATTCTGAATATTTTTTAAACGCGAATCAAATGCATAATATAATATGTAAGATAAACATTGACATCATTGAGTAATTAAATGAACAAATTGAACGTACGCTTAATACCTGCAATGTCATCGCTATCATAAAATAAATGGTTGATAAATCTTTTTTTGGTTATACAAATATTTATTTGATACCTATATTTCTGTAGGAGATGTTTACTTCCTCGGTAGAATAAGAGAAAATAAATTACTTTTAAAAATATACTCAATACGAGTATTAAATTTTAAAAATTTTAGACGTCATTATATTCTCCGCATTAGCATGATGTACTTAATATGAAAATCAAATCAAAAAGCCTTTATCAAAGTCGACTAGTGCAAAATTTTTTTTAAACATCAATAAGCTAAAACTAAAGGGTTTTCTAACTTATTCCTAGACAGTGAATGTATCTCATTTACAAATAAATTTACGTTTCAGATGAAAATGGAATAATAATGGGTGAATTTGGCTTCATCACCGCTGATGGAGTATATCACGTAACAGTATACGCAACCGACGAAAATGGAAGATTTAAGATTTTGTCTATGAAAAACATTCGAGTTAAACCATGTAAGATTTATTATAATGAAGTCACTATTAAAAATGTTTTTTACCATTAAATAAGGAATAAAAAATATCAATTGTATAACACAATTTATATTTCTAATTACAGATCCAACCGCTGCAAATGGAGTAAAGAAAGGACATTCAATTCCATTTCCACCTTCAGAAAATGCACCTGTATCACAAGGCTCGTCATCATCTAAGCCACGTGAAGAATCAAAAGTAGAACAAATGAATAAGCAAATTGTATCGCCTGCTAAATCATGCTCTTATTGCAGTATTCCTACTACAACTACAAAAGAACCCCAATTGACTGACATAGCCATTGTATCAAAAAATAATCCAATAAAGGGCCCTCCCGAACTAACAGCTCCTTATTTAAGCAACACACAGTTATCAACTTACAACAAACAAGACAGTAACAAACAAAGTTCCCCTGCAGCTGATTCACAGCAAAATTACGGTCAACCAAATGCTCAGTCATTTGGAAGTCAACAAAATCAAGGCCAGCAAGAAGATTTGGGGCAAAATTATCAACCCCAACAACAACAAGAAATATCCAGCTATCCAAACCATCCCACACAAGAAAGTGACAGTAATAAAGAATTAAATTATCCACGACCAGAAAATAGTGCAAATTCAAATACTGCTCGACAAGGAAATTATGATAACCAATTTTATCCTCAAAATGAGAACTACGCAAATCAAAATGGCAATAGTCAAAGTTATCCTCCAAGTGGAAGTAGTTTTAATCAATATAATCCTCAGGAACAAAGTAATTTTAATCAAAATTATCCACAGCAGGTGAGCAACAATAATTATGCACCACTATCTGATTTAAGTCCACCTAAATCTGAACAAGAAGATAATTTACAAACATCTCAAGGAGGCACATTAAGAAATCCTAAACAATATAGTGAATTTGGAGCTGAATTAGCTTCCCAAGATAACCGACCAGTTTCTAAAAATCCCACCCTTGTAGCAGCCCAAATGCAAATAGTTTCCAAAGACACTGATGTCCACTATAAACGTCCTGGCGAAGTAGATGGTTTGCCTAAGGGATTATCTGAAAACGACATGACCCATCTTCTATATACTTTTAATTATACAGTTGGTTTTCATGGACACCATGAGGAAGGTTATACAAACGGCGCTAAGCAAGGGTACTATTACGTTACTGGAAGAAACGGCATAAGAACTCGAGTAGATTATATTGCTGATGAAAAAGGATTTAGACCTAGAATAAGCCAAGAAGTACTTGACTTATTATCTGATGATGTTCCTAAGCCCGAAACAGAGAAGGATGAAAAGTTCGGTCTCAAAGGTTATGAATTCAAATGGCTTTACTATCCCTCCGAAACAAAAAAGCAATGAAATTAATATTTATAGGACCATTTCCTAAGCTTGTGAAAACAGATGACAGATTTTATTTTATACAATCGAAAAATATAATTTTGGTAATAATTGGTGGCTATGACATATTTTCAAAGGGTATATATAATAACTAACTCGGCTGTCCTGATAGACTAATCTTTTCTTCAAAAAAAGAAGTTCATACCAAAATTCGGATACTAATTATTATGATGATGTTAACAGAGATGATGAGATTTTCGTTATGAATAAATCCATCCGGTTTACATGATGTGACGAAAAAAAACCGAGTAAAATTTTGGTAAGATGTTTTAGATAATTTGAGATTAAAAATGATAAAAAATTATGCAATTATAATTTTATATACACACGGAATAATAATTAAGCAAATTGATATACTTACACAGAATAAATTAAGTAAAATAAACTATTTGGCATTATCAGTACAGCTACTACTATTGTATTTAATAAATTTAATTAGCTATTAGTATATTGTATATGATACTCACTGCCACGTAACTGCCACTTATTTAGTCATTATGTAAAATAAAATAAATAGTATTGTTTAAGTACTGTAAATAAATTTATATAAATTAAAATCTTATTTTTGTTTATTCCTCATTGTGAATCTCCTATAGTTATTTGCCGGTTCGTAATTTTTACACAACACTTCATCGATATTCCCGTGTCTTTTCATATTATTAAATAGCCAATAACTAAGAAAGGGTAAAAAATATTATTTAATGAATTTACCGATTCTGATTATTTTTATGTGTGAGCCTAACTAGTGGTGGGTGACCGGCACGACCTCGTCACACTACAAAGTAGTCACCGTCGTCTATGAACATTTGCAACACCAAAGAAGATGCCAATGCTCGTCGGGTTCATGGGGGAAGATTTACGATGCATCGGTACCAGGTCTAGTGTCGCAGAAGTGACAGGAACTTAAATTTTGCAGCAGCTTTGAAGACTCTCAGGTGCACTAGGGAAACATGAAACCACCCTCAGGACGGGGTTTGTTGTCAATAATGACTTGACATCAAACTCTGTCCGTCTGTGAGGGTGGTCGCTAGCCAAACCGATGGCACGATGGGGCCTTAATACTTGCTTTTACCGTAGTTTAAGATCAATGACCAATTTTCAAATTATTACCTTTATTTAAAATAAACACATGCTACAAATAAAACCTCTAAGAATAAAAATATACATTACAACATACATAGCGCCATCTATTAAACTTGTCTAAAACTATGAACATAACA
>DWNK01000033.1:0-17354 GCA_018250315.1 Hyalothyrus neleus pemphigargyra | reverse complement strand
AACGTAAGTCACATATTTTCCTTTGAAGCTTGCGTAGCACTGAAGACTCCTCAATTCTTGCAAATATATAGGCAGAGTGATTAATTTCCTTCAGGTGGTTTCTTCGTTAGGCTCATATATAAAAAAAAACAAGCATGTAACTTATTTAAATTGGGTTTTAAACAAATCCCCAATTTAAACGACAACGTTCTATTGTACCACTGGTAGTACGAAGCGATGGTGCTACAGAAGATAAACCAATTTCTATTAAAATAATTCTTAGCAAAAAAAATAAGGTCGTCAAATGGATAAAAAACCAAAGGCAATTTTGCAATATATAGCGAGTTAAAATTTATTTTATATAATTTCGTGACATCACTGTGCTCTCTTGAGACTCAAACCCTCAAAGCAAGTCTTAACCTCTATCACATCAGAGAAACACGAACAATAGATAATCTATGCCTTTTGCTTAGGCTTTTTTCTCCCGGTCAACCACTTGAATTTTCTAGGATGCCTAAATCCGAGGGAAACAAAAAATTATCATGAGTTTATTGGGCATGTACATGTACGTCTTATGGTGAATAAAAATATGGAGTATCGAGTATGCTATACCATTTCTAACTGGATATGATTACCTGGACATAGCACTATAGTATACTGCATTATAAACCTTGATTACGAGAACAGTAGGCCAGACTGTCAAGTTCATCATTTATTACCCGTCGCTGCGGCATGTGGAATTATGGCCGGTCCACACGGTGCGTTGCAATTACAATTAGTTACAATTGAAGTATTAAACATGATTATTACTAGTCCACCAATCCCATCGTGTGACTAGCGAGGCTAGCGACCACTCAGAACTTAGTCTAGCGACTTGTTGTATTCCGGTGTTGCCAGATTCCTTACCCTCCTGTTGCGGTGCCTGTCGATGTGTCGCAGTGTCTATGGGCTCCCAAAGCATTGTTGCTTATCAACTCGGCGTCATGAAACCCGTACTTTGTCCTAAGAGGCGTAGACATGCATCGTCGTAATCCCATCTTTCTCTTTATGCATACGTTTTAGCATAGAAAAGCAGTCCTAACTGAAGTTGATTCCAGACGCTATACTACTCTTAATTATTAAGATGTTCGCGTTATATATGTAAGGGAACCGGCGAGCTCACATTGTCAGTGAAATGCAGAATGGTTTCACAATAAAAAAGGTAGATATTTGGTAGAACCAAACTATTCTACGGCTGCGGCGTAGGAAGGCCAGACACACTGCCGGCGTATCTAATGTAAAGTTAGCAGACAGCGTGACTCATTAAATATATACGAGCTTTCTGTGACTACACTTTAGGTATAGTTCTTTGCCTAGCGAAGCCAGGCCTGCGCACGCTTGTGTAGGATACACAAAAAAACCTATATTAATGTTAAATTTATTACAACAAACCTAATTTACTAATTTTATATATAGGGAGCAAATAGTCACTGACCTTTAAACACCGCTGTGTAAAATACACTTCATAAAACAGAGTATTAGCACTCAAAGGCAATAATGCACTTGTAGCAGATGAATTCTTACCAATTTGGTGTAATTTACAGATGCGCATGGTGGTTTTGACCACTTAAGATCAGGTGTCAGAATTGAGAAAAATATAAAAACAGGTTTTTGTGTATTGATTATGCAAATAAACGTATTTTATGAGCTAATCTGGTAAAGAAGAGGAGGAGAAAGGCACTTCATCTAAATCACTTATTAATATACAGAATGTTATGGAATTTGCAAAATTTTTATTCACATTAATATTAATTACTAAGTTGAGATGACTAATACTTATATTAGAATATTGACATCCATAACCAATTATGTTCGCTAATCTGTTGGCTTAAGGTGAAATAGGAAAAAGGAATAAACAATAGAGATACCTTTGATTAGGTTTGAAAACATACGAGCACGGCAACCGAATAGAATCATAGCATTGTTAATATGCAACTACCAGAAGTGTATGGGTAAAATGCAGACAACCCCCAAAGCCAGACCGCAATTCTTAACCTTTTGACGTCACGCTTAAAGCTCTCTAATACACAAGCGGGTGCAGCGAGTATTATGCGCGTGCGCGTGCGGTGCTCGGCCGCGACGTCGGCAGTGGGTCAAGAAACAAGGTCGCGCCATTTCTCTGCGCTACGACGCGTAGGCACCGCGGCTTTGGCGGTCGTAGGAACGTAGCGCAGTTTAGGAAGGATCGTATTTGGATGGAAGTTATTTTTTACCCCCGACAAAAAATAAGAGATATGTGTGTATCATCTTAGGATCGAAACTCCCGAACGGATGAACCGATTCCAATGAAAGAAACAAGTCGCGCCATTTCTCTGCGCTACGACGTGAAGACAATGCGGCTTTGGTGGTGTTAGGTACGTAGCGCATTTCGATGGAAGGATCGAATTTTAAAAATATAATAATATCACAACTTAATAATATACTTTAGACTTTAGTTTTTAAGATGATCTTTCGAATATGTTAGATCGAAATTAATATTAACACTAGTGTGGTTCGTTGGTAGTTACTCTACCAGACCTTTAGGAAAGGTATGGTTGCCAGCTTAGTTACATATGACTCAACATTCGTAATTCCCAGGAGTGATAACGAATCTGTAATGAGTTTCAGATAAAAATCAAGTATTATATGGATAATATGTAAATGAGTCTTTTTATACATCAAGAAGAAAATTTACAATCCAAAGTACAAAAGGTGGCATTAAAGTTAAAGTAACGATAATAAAAGAGACAAGGTGCAAATAATAAACAGAAACAATACAAAAAAATTGTAGAAAGATGGTAATTTTATCTAGCTAGGTAAAAGAAGACGGAAGCAGTACCAAGTCAAATCTGTAGGTGAGCCTTGGCTTGGTTTTTAAGAATACGGTTTGTAATCTTTAATTAAAAAAAGATGATTATGTTGTTTTTAGATATTTAAGAGTCACGTTCAAAGGTCCCTATACATCCTCGAAGCTTTGACATGCTTTTGGGTCGGTAGTGAGGCACGAAACAAGGTCACGCTATTTCTCTATACGTCTACGACGCGACTTTGACGATTGGAGTTAGGAGTTAAGAGGATAGAAGGATCGTATCTTGAACGATGGTATATTAAAGGTTGTAGAGAGTATGTCGTTCATCTTCATTCGGGATTTGGAAATCGTAGCCATGTAGTGGAGTTTGATTGAAAGTTTATTGATAGATGCTATTTAAAAGTAAAACTTTCCGACTCGGCCGGCACCTCTGCTCGCCTTCTGAGTAAAAGCATTATTGTCTGCACTATTATGTTTTTATATAATAAGACGCAGGCCTACAACCTGATGTATTCAGTCAACGCCGCCTATAGATAATAATGATCGCCGCCTATTGATAAAAAGCTGCAAAATCTGAGGAGTCGCCAGGCCGGAAGAAAAGGTGATAAGTGTTAAGGTAAGGTCCCATCTTGTGACCTGACTGACTAACGACCACACGACACGACGACATCAGTTCGTAGTCTACTATCAATAGCGACGTCGTGTTTTGTGGTTTTCTAATAATGCCCCTGGGAGACAGAGTGCCTCTGCCCACCCTTCCTATCCGTCCGAATGGTACCGTATCTTTTCCTTTCAAAGACGGGCATTAGCCACTCCTCTGGTGTTGCAAATGTTCGTAGGCGGCAGTGAGTACTTAAAATTAGGTATCGCGCCTGCCTCTTTATTTTGCTTACACAAAAAGTAAAAAAAAGACGACCTTATCCCATCATTCCATCATCACTTGTGAACTCGGTGAAGGAAAACATCGCGAGGAACAACCTACATACCTGAGAGTTCTTAAAAAAAAGGTCTTAAAAGGCTTGTGAAGTCTACCAATACGCACTTGGCCAGCGCGGTAGACTATGACCTAATCCTTCTCATTCTGAGAGGAGCCCAGCAGCGGGCCAGTAATGTGTTGATGACATGACATGACATGACATCATCACTTGAAGAATATCTCTAAAAGATGTTCAATCCACTTCTTCATTTTTGCACATGTATTTCGATAAAATAAATACTTCTCTTTCTTTACATTATAGTTTAGTAACAAATATCTATCCATTGGCACCCTTAAGGCACAGTCAAGGTACAGGCACAAAGTACCCAGCACAGTGACAGCTATTTATGTCCCTACTGTGTCTTTAAAGCTACTGCGCCAGATGAATGTCACAGCTTCACAGTATATATTAATTTTCAGGTCACGAGTTAATTAACTACTCCCACAGATGACGGCGTAAAATTCGTTCATTTGCATGCAGTGAGGTTAGTTGTAGGTGGGGGCTGGCGATTAACTGTTGAGCAAGTACGGGGTGTTATCCTCATGCATAAGCAAACAGGCAATGGAGTGACTCCGTGGCTTAGTAGTAACGATTGAATCTTAGCTCTTCAATTGTAAGAAGGTTGTAAGTTCTTACATTTATGTTAGATACATTTTTCAATAAAAACATTATATCGAACCAAAGTATCGTAGATGTCTAGGCAGCAGTAGACCACTGAACATCAGATGGACTCAATTCTCGTATTTTTGTATAAGGCTAACGAAGAATCTGGCGACCTGAAGGGAAGTGGTCACCGCAGTCTTTAGACATTTGCAACAGGAAGAGTACTCAATGCTACGCCTGTTTTAAAGGTAAAGATGCGATCGGAACAAGGTCTTATAACGATCTCGTTACGCCGAGCTCACGGGAAGTAAAAATGCTTTGAGAGCCTACAGGCTCCGAATATACGTCGACAGAGGCAGCTGAAATAAAAAAGTTTAAAGAGGAAATCTCGCTCTCTGGTGTACTATCCGAACACGACGCTATTAATGGTAGGCATGGGGGTGGTCGGTAACCAGGTCACGCGATGGGACCAGCTAAAACCAAAAAAAAACATTCTCGTTTTACCAAACACTACATCATTAATAATTTACATTTTTACTTTTTTACTACTTAATAGCTCAAATAAGAAAGGCTGACATAACTAATCGATTAAACCTAACCTTTGACTATTACATCTGATACCCCTATATCGTGTCCCCTCCAAGTCTGAGCTACATCTTTGACACAGATAAACAAAATCAACCGGAGTATGACCCACATTTTCGGCAATCAATTCACGATAAAATCAACCTTAACACCCGGCAATAGAGGCTAATAAAATTAGCACATAGATGATACAGCACGTGAAAGTAAACCGTATGTTTTTTAAATTAAGGTAGTTTTTCGATTGTATTGGATCTGGTCAATGAATTCAGAAACGGTACGTCGTGGCTCGATGCGCGTACACAAATTTTGGACACTTCTTAAAGTTCCTTAGACGAACACAAAAACCATGCAATAAAATTTTACCAATGGGTTGAACCCGTATGGTGAGTACAACAGTGTAGTACCACCATCACAACCATAAAAGAATTTTCGATGGAAGGGTCAGGTTGCCTACTTACATATTATGAGACGAACCGTAGTCTTCACTCTTCAGTATTCTATGAATTGCAATCAATGTGAAGTCAATGCAGTTTCGTATCTAATATGCATTTCACTATTATTATCCCTGTTATATTAAATCAGGTTAAAAGCTAATTACATAAACCTAATTAGGACAGTATGCATTTTGAAATATCATATTTATTATACTGTGTTTTAAAAATAACAGATTTACAATATTTCATTATTTTACATTATATTTAAAACCATACGGAACCCTTTATTCTAACGTGGCCGATTTCTCAAGATGTTGGTTCATTAAAAAAGGCCTCTTTCTCTGTACAATTAAATTTTATTATTGCTCAGCAATCACTTTATAGGTTCCAATACGATACGGTGCGGAGAACTTTTATTTTTCATTTTATTTGTGTAAATAAACTTTTACTATCTTTAAGTTAATTTGCTCGGTATATCCATGGGTTAATTAATTATTCTTGGTAACAAAAGAGAACCCCATGATGAGGTACTATGGTCATCGCAGACTTAATAAAGTGCTCAAATACTAATTTGATCAGCCCGGGTTGCCGAAACATCAACATCAAGTCTAGTTGATGTTGCGTAGTTGCTACAGTCCAAAGCATTAATATCTATTAGACTGAAATCGTATCTAGATAAGAATTTGTCATCTGCCGTGCGCCTTTAAATTATGATTAGTCTAACTAGTTATTTATTATTTCTTTTTAATAGCAAAATATTTGCACATCCTAGTCTGTTTCCTTTCTCGCTCTCCCTTATTCCAATGCATAGGTTGTTTGGAAGAGATTGCTGCCTCAGCGATAAGACCGCGTATTCCATACTTTTATATACGTAGGTATACTGTATGCAATAAAGAATATTCTATTATATTCTGTGGTCATAATATCTCATCTACATACATATCTACTACGTTGCTACTCCTTAGAAGTAAGACGCCTCGCGTACACAAAGCCTACACGAGGCGTGGAGGCCGGGAACCACACCTCTGCGATTGAAACAATCGCTTCACGGTGTATTATGAGAGCAGCGGTACCTTCCCAGTGGACAAGCTGTACCTTGCTGCAAACCTATTTATGGCCCACTGAGCTCCGGTACCTCATAACAACTGGACGCTGCTCTAATGCTAAATGGTGGATATATGTGTTATTGGCCATCCAGTCTGCCGAATGTTTTCAACAACCTTAAAGGTTGCTATCTGTCGATCACTACGCTTTCCTGTTGAGAATGGAGCATGGATTCGCGCATGAAATTTTGCCACTAGCGGTTACTTATTGCTACCGCGCCTAACGTTACTTATCGTACAACATAAGTCGAGACAGTAACGTACGCGGTTAATCAATTCTACCACGGATTTAACCTGAATCTTTTTAAATATATTATTAAGTACTTAATGCCTAAATATTTATCCTAGGAAAACTATAACTAATTAGTTTGTGTCTAACTAAGCCACAAGCCCACTTGACCGGGAATCGTACTCAATAGCTACGGGCAATCCGGATTGGGCGGCGTCGTGGGCGTCGGCGGTTGTTTTGGACGTTATACGAACAGCTGTGAAAACGCAACTTTATATAAGCTTTCAAATGCTTTTGGATTAATTACACGTTAAAATGAATGAATTAAATAAAACTTCTCTTCATTTACAATCTAATAGGGCTACAGATTCTTTGATTTGCTGGAGGAATATGGATCTCAGGGCTACGAAGTTGACATTTTTATACACTTAGTATGAAGCATTGCATTAGTATAGAATCAGGGCCTAATAAACTGATGTGATATGTATAATGATAATCGTTTCACATTAATAAGTTTTAACAATATATAACAAACAATAGGATTCGCCGTAAGTAATATTTTTTTGTCGAGATGAAAGTTCGCAATTTTTTAGTAGCAGCATATTTACCAATAACGCAGCCAAAACGCCTACAGTCTAGCAACACTCTAAATCCGTTAAACGCGCTGAATATTCTCCCAAGTACATACTCACATTGTGTTGATTCAACGCTTACTCGATTTAAATACGCGACTATAAAAATATTTATCAATCGACAGCTCTGTCAGGTGGCTGGAGGGCTGACTGTATAGAATGTTTATGGTATTTTTTAAACAACTTAAAAAAAATGTAGCGGTTCTTTCCGAACGTCACTTGAAATTGTTATTAATCTACGTTATTTTCCTATATCATTTAATAATTTGTGTACGTAAGGTGTAATATTATATTAGTTCACGCTAGAGAATAATATTGATTACAGAACTCCTCCTTAACCCACGAGTTCTAAATTCGACCTTAAAGTTGAACGAAGAAGGTTCATATTTTATTGTATTTTTTTTTAAATTTTCAATTCTACCTCGGGTGCGGGAATTTCAAATTAAAAACATAAAAGCATCATAAAAGTATCTGTATTTGCAAAAGTGACAATCTCATTGTCATATCCCCGGTACAGACATAGCTTTAATATACCTCCTGATTATTTGGTCCACGCCTCTCGGGCCAAGTTGCGGGTCGCCAAGCTCACAGAAAGTAGCGACTTTCAGAACCCACATGCGATACGCCCCAACAGAATGGGAAGGGTAGGATGAGGGAATACTGGATTATACATACACACACACCCTTTAACTAGAACGCAAGAACTAGAATGAAAATAATTCGAAAAATGTTTAGTAGCAGAGCGAGTGTAATTACTAAACTATTTACTGGTCAGAATAATAAAAATTTTAATATAATATAAGGTGTAATATGATCAGCGATACTGAGATCATAGGAGTAGGAGGTACTCAACAAATGAGATCCGCCTGAAGACAAATAGATGTCCGCGCGCTGTATGCGCATTTGCGAGGAGAATCTTGCCAGGCGCTGGTGACTTTTTTAAATTTACAACGCATATCCTTACTTCATATTATTCAACTTGCTGGTTTATATGACTTTTAGTTTGAAAATTGCCAGAGCACTTTTATTCATAACCAAAATATTCTCAAAGGCGCGTAAACTGTCACTGGGCAAACAGAAGGTTTCTAACAGAATTAGAAACATAGGCGAACGAACTCGTCAGTAGTACTGATAGGCTGGTGAGAAATAAAACATGCAAATATTACAATCAGTACGATTTATTGGACCCAAAAGACACCAACACCATAAAAATGTCCAGACAAGCAATAAAAATGTCAAAATATAGCATCATTAGAAACGAAATAGGCGAAACTTCTTCGCACATAAATCAACAGTAAAGCACTTAGATAATATGTACCTATAATATATCAATAATAAAATTGAAAGTAATAATAAAATTATATTAACACAGATCCAGAAATATTAAATAGAAGTTTATCTACGATGTTACTGTAGTATCGAAGTTATTACAAGTAAGAATAACATCAAAAAATAGGGAAATAATAATCCTAGCTATTGTATTGGGGAGTCTTGAAAGTAAACATGATTAAATGACATGCGTAATTACTCAATAGAATGTCAGAAAAATACAAATCCATAGACAATATTTACCAAAACATTTGCAAAAATATTTAAAGTAAATACAAAAGATAAAATCTTATATTATAGATTCTGGTGCTATTTTTATTTCTGTAATATTTTGTAATTAAATTAAACAAAATATGCAATAACTAAATATTACAATTCCGTTTTACATAGCAATATAATCGTAAAATATTTCATGAATATGTTCTGGATGTATTGAAAGCCGAAACAACGTCGTAACTTAGAAAAATGTAAAAGATAATTGATTTATGATTTTATAAATGTGGGCATTTAAATGTTCATTTTTTTACAAATAAATATTTAAATGATTTAAAATATTTTATTTGAAGTATGTAGAAAAATGTTTACGCATGTTAATCATGTTGCTTGATCTTGATTTTTTTAAATTTTATTGTTTGCAAATGGTCAAAAAATACAAGTACATGTTTGTAAGTAAAAGTTCAAAATACAATATTGAAGTAAAAAGTAGAATTGATTAACGTGTTTAGTAGTTTGTAATAGAGAAAGAGTAATGTCTGGAATTGATAATAATGGCAAAATTTATATATATATATCCGAATTTTAACCAATAATGGTAAACTATATGGCAAAGTCGGCAAAGTTTATATGAATACAATTTCGAGGCATTCCTCGCTAATAATAAAGTCAAAATTCAAACTTATAAATATTAATAATAATTCATCTACAAATATTTTGTAGAACATGATTTGAATAAATGCTTTCCATTCAGGAAAGAATACTGAATAAAATTATGTAAAAATTACAAAATAACAACACTAGCAGATTTAACTTCAGTCAAATAGTGGAAAAATAATCATTTTTTTATTAGTAACAGATTCATGTTGTATTTTCTCGTGTTTTTATTAATAATGTTTGCATTAATTATCTATTTAGATTTATGAGGTATATAGTTATACCATATAGATTAAAATTTAAAATTATCACTAGTGCCACCTCGTATTGAAAGAAGGAACTATCATTGACATCTATCAAAGAATTCACTATAACGATTATTATTGTGCAGTATTCACTGGGTCAAACATTATTTGGTTGTTGAATGAATCTTAAAATATGAGAAAATGAAATAAGCAAAGCACTGCAATGTTACACTATGTAAAGATTTACATTAAGTTTACATAGAGCCAAATGAAACACTACCTATAATGTTTTATATAAAGGATTCATTGTATTAATATTGTAACATTACAGATAATTATCATCACTTACAACATCAGTTTCTGTTCTAAAGCTGCCCATCTTGGATCGAGCGGGAGAGACTCGTATTTGTTGTAAATATTCCCGTCAGCTATAACAGAGGGCGTTGTTTCTCCAAACATTACGTAGTCTTGGATATCGCTAGATGGCGCATGTCGACGGCGGCCGGACGCCATGCGCAAGCTACGCATCATTGCTGCAGATTTTGTACGTTCTGTTAAAAAGGATTTATCATTATGTTAAAAACGAATAATGGATTACGTTTTGATACATTTTAAATGAAGTGTTTTATTACAAGTTCTCACAATGCACTGCCCGAATTCCATTTTGGTACCAGGGGAGCCATGGGGGTCTCATTATCCTGAACTGGGGGTAGTTTATGTAGGTACTCATTTACGGATGCGTGTATACATTGGCGGCCTTAGAGGGTGGTGAAACATGCAACCGTCCAGGTCGCCGGCCGCTTGCAGGTGTCTTGCGCATCATATTTATGCATTAGTAAAATAATAAAATAAGTTTGTTGATGATATCGATAAATGCAGGCGTCGTCGTGGGCTCACTCTCGGCCCTGGTGAGCGGGCAGTACTGGAAGCGAGCGTGCGTGTGTACGGATGGGTGTATGTATTGTGAGCGGGCAATACTTAAGGTGAGCGTGTGTGTGTGTACGGGTGGGTGTGTGTGTCGTCGTGGACTCACCCTCGGCGCTGGTGAGCGGGCAGTACTTGAGCGTGTGCGCGGTGTCCCCGCGCGCGCCGCAGCGGCGGCACACAAAGGCGCGCAGCACGGGGCACGCCACGCGCCCGTCCGCGCGCAGAGGGTGCGAGCGGTAGTAGGACTCGCGCTCGCCGTTGTTCTTGCAGAAGCGGCACTCCTGCTCCTGACGATGTTGAGGCAGTTTAAACAAAAAAGATTCCTAAGCCTCAATTTGCGGGTCTCGATATGTCGAGCTCATGCCACTAGATGTGCCGATAGAAACACCGCAATATAATGGGAAGGGTGGAAAGTAGTTTACGCCTAAATTATAATTTGTATAAACCGAATGAATAGTTAATTCAGTAATAGAAATTTGGACTAAGAAACAAAGGAAATAATTTCATTGAAAACATACAATCTACCCAGAATGCCTCCCGAAAGTTTCAATTTAATAGGATAATATTAGATTTCGGTTTGACGTCTAAGATGTGTTTCCACTTTACATACATAATCTAGTCACATGTGAAGCCTACCTCTTGCCTCCGACCTCTAGCTCTCTGGCGGGTGTGCTCCAGCTCCCGCAGCAGCGGGTACAACACCGCGTTGGGCAAGGACCGGAGCACCCGCATCTGTTGCTCAGTTATCCTGTCTTCATCGACAACCGGCTCCAGAGGCCTCGGGACTGGAAATCAGGGGTTCTTTCTTTAAATTTGATTGATACATTGCTCTTTTTCACTAGAAAACACGCACCGCCCAGTATCAAAATCTTACTCGTACATTTGCAGTTAGAATGTATTCATGCTAGTATTGCGGTATTGCAGCATGCATAGTATTGCAGCGGAAAAAATGGTACAACATGTTTTTCCACTGCAATACTAAGTTTGTTTATACTGAACTTTTACCAAAAAAAAGATAAGAGATTGCCAAGCAAGTTCAGAATTTTGGTTTAGAACTGTTTTATCTTTGCCTATTTATATATTGCACCCATAGATCTAAACTGTTTCAACTCAAAACATCACTTTTTGCACAATTCACGAAAAATGGTGTTAAAATTGTTCCCAACAGATCATATTTCATCAAAAGAGTCTGTATGTATAAAAAAGTATGTTTAAAATAGCAGGGATCCGACAATGAGGTCATGTCGATATTCAAAATTCTTGAGTTGAAACAGTTTTGATCTAGGGGTGCGACATGTATACATAATATTAATAAGTTTCGTATTGCGTCCATATGTAGATAACAATTATTTTACTTGGATTCTACCACCTTAGGGCTCTTCACACATAGTATTCGGTAGATTGGACGGACTCGTATTCTATGAACCGTTACAGCTACAAAACATGAAATAAATAAATAGGGGAGAAATATAAATACTTATTCCACCAATCTTTTGGAGGAACGTGATGTGCTTATACCACAAGCATATTACCTTCCTTAGCCCTACTGGCCATCATAATGTCAGTAGCACTGCCCTGCAGCCAGTCCAAACTCCGCGGTAGCAGGACCGCCGGAGTGCTGTCGGGCTCCGGCCAAGACTTCTGACGTAAATATGCGCTGGAGGGACCCATGCCCGTTAGTACTGGAATTACACAATGTGAATGTACATAAAATACCAGACAGAACAGAATTCTTGTTTGTTAGCTTCGGCACCACTGCCTGATACATCAGTGATTGCACTATAGCCTCTGTACTAAGAAGAAGATTGGGCACAGCACTTTTTCGGCCAAAATTATGCCTAATGATGGACATAAATCTAGTCCAATAGACGACGTTCATCAAGCTAGATCGAACTGACACCAATCGACGTCACACCAATGAGGATTGTGCTCAAGTAACATGTCGGCTGTATTCACAGTTCAACGAACCATTTTATAAGAAAAGACTTTAATATACATATTTATATCAAACTACATAAATTAAATTAGACTGCGTGTTGTATGTTATTTAGTTTCTTGCTATTTCTTCTCCATAGAAAAAATACTTGAATAAATAAAATAAAATAATCCGAAAATGTAATCATGTTAAAAAAATCAAGATACGAGTATTGTACCTCTTCGGTTAGATAAAGTCTCCTCCTCGGGGTCATAAGGTGAATCGGAACCGTTCATTCTGAATTCCTGCATCACTGCATCCAGACCTTTGGACGAACCTATGGTATAAACATATACAAAATCATTCATATCCTGTCTTTTTAAAATTAATGTAGAGAGATATGACTTTTTATATTTTTTATTATTACACTACTGAACCGATTAACTTTCAAAATGTATTCGTTCGATTGCCAGTCATCATTCATTATCAAATGCCTACCAAGTATAGTACTAGCAGGTACTTATACTTAGACATGTAATTAAGTAAAGTTTATATCGAATCTTTCTTCCAAAAGAAGGTAGGTTACACACCTAAAATAACTTTACTAACAATAAATTCTAATAATCATAAATCTTAAGCAATATGACTTAAATCTTTCTTCTACCACTTGAGTTAAACTAAAAATTCAACCCACTTCAACATTGTAGCAATTTTGATCACCCGTTTTCAAATTACTTAAGCGAGAAGTCTTCAAAATTTCATAGAAAACTTAGATCAATATATAAAGATGATGAGGTGAAAATTATTTGTTAAGGCTAGTTACCTTCGACGAAGCTAGAAGATCTGGCCCTCAAAGGCGGTTCTGCTTCTTGAAGTCTCGTTTGGAATGCGGACCATGTGTCTGGATTGCCCCATAGCGTGAACTAAACACAAAGCATTTCCACATAAGGATGCAATCCCAACCCCATTAAGCTACGTTAATACAAATCCGAAGTTTCGGGTACCCGTTTTGGTCGGACTGGGATAAAAATTAAAGATATTGGACATCTGATAGATGCCTATCCACAGCTAGAGCTGCAAAGCTAGAACGCGGTCGAGACGAGTTTCCGAAAGTACCATGTAGCAGAAAATTACTGAAACTTTAGTCAAAGCAAGGTATGTAATTAGAAAATGTTGGAATATTTCTAAGCGCTGCAGTGATATTGTGGACGCCATGCTGACCTTTATCCTTTTGCAACCCTTCTATACCATCCCATCCCATTCCTTTTCCCTTTAAAACCGGCGAGCATTGGGGACTTGTGTTGCAAATGTTTATTGGCGGCGATGACTACTTAATTATTAACATTAGGTATATCGCCTGCCTCTTCGTTTGGCTTACACATAAAAAAATTAATTAAACGTTTAGTGCGGTGCACGTAATACCACCTATAAACTGAATTGATTAGATTATTAATTTTAAGATTATTATTTTATTATCATTCAATGTCGCATGCGACAACATTTTTACGTTTCATCGCATCGAATTGTAGTGCGACATTGTTCTTGCGATGCGTTGTCGTACCGGAGTGATGTGTTCAGGAGTTTCAGAACAAATAGCTTGTGGTTTGCGGCCGATTATCATCTAGCTAACTCAAAGCTCTCTTTGTGCCATGTCCATGTCCCACTGCAGCAAGACATATCGCACCCCTAGACCTGTTTCAACTCAAAAAATTCGGCTATCGACATTTTTTTTTCGGTTCCATGGTTCGAAAACCTACGCAGGAAAAAATATAAAAAGGGATATAAAAAATATTTCCAAAAATATTAGCAACAGTGGAATGGAGTGGAGTGAAAAAAACGATATAAGTCAAAACATCATTTTTGATCGATATTATGTTGTAGGTGCGGCTACCAGCTCTGAATGAGACGGCAATTGAAACTCCGTACAACAATGTGGCAACCCTTTTTAGTCTGGAGAATACTCCAACACGCTGGTCCAATGCGGATCGGTGGAAATTTTTTGTTTTAGTTTTTCTTGTCAAAATTCCTGGATCCTTTACTGGTTTCCCACCAGTCTACTGTATGTTTTCAACTTTTCAAAGCGAATGTTAAACTCATAAGGCCTTATAAGATTTAACTATCGATAAAAAACGGGACCGAAAAATTTAGTCCCTCGCGATAATTCAATCCAAATTGAAAGCAGCGAAGAACAAACAATAAGTCCACGTTCCACCAGATGCCAAAAGGTAAACTTAGGCTTTGGATATTTGAGATAGACTAAATATTATGACTGACTTAAATAATTTATGGGTGTGACCCATAAATTATTTAAGTCAGTTTAGATGCATTTTCAGAGGACCAAGACGCCTTGAGTAGATTTCCGCCTGACCGGGAATCGAACCTCTGCGGAGCAAACCGATAGCGTTAATATTTTTTATTGATTTAGCTACCTAGGTAGTGAACTTCAACAAATAATAATGAAGGTAGATAGATTTTTTTCACAAGAAATGCAGGGTATAATTCCTACGTATCTCATTAAAAAATACTTAAGAACGAAGATGACATCATTATTAAAATAAAAATAGCAGGTACCTATAATAAACAAAAATAATAAAACTTACTGCTTCCGAGCTGCCGCTGCCGTAATCACTATAATTATTATTAACTCCCATTATTTAAAAATCAAAATAATTTCGTGTGATTCCTTCGACGCGTAACTTAAAAATAAATAGAACGAAATGACTCCACTTTAAATTGAACGCGGCTTTGCACTCCTCTCATTGGTCGATCTCGATTGGTAATAACAATAATGGCGTCGTTGCAGGTGTGGAAAAAAATACATCTATTGTACGACAATGTAAACAACGAGACCTTATTGGACCTTATTCTGTAAAAAATAAGGTTTGCTTTACAGTGACATATCGCAGTACACTCTTATAAGTTAAGCTGGGTAGAGACACGAAACAATGAGCATCGGTAATGAATTATTTATTTGTTAAATATTTAAATTAAAAATTTGCAAAATTGTTATGTATACCAAAAGACTACAGATTGTTAAGTAGTGTAAACACTCGGCTTTGTCCACCTTATTACTATAAACTAATTAGGACCAGACGAGTATTGAATCAGAGACAGCAGTGCAATCAAATCGTAAATTTTAGTAGGTAGGTACTCTTTTACAAAAGGAGCACTGGACGCCCCCGACCAGGTGGACGGGCGACCTGAAGAAGGCAGCGGGTAACCGATGGATTCAGAAGGCACAGGACCGTCGGAGTGGCGCAAATTAGGGGAGGCCAATCAGCAGTGGACCTCTAAAGGCTGATGGATGGATGGACTCTTTTACTACCGTAGTCATAGTCTAGTAGTAGTAGATTAATATTTTAATATTTATATTATACGCGCAAATTATTATTATAATTTAGACCTTATTGTAAGGATATAAAAAATTACTGTGTTATAAGACAAATAAATAAGTTATAGACTTAAATATACCTACTACATGCATGATTGGAACTTTTTAATATGCATATTTTGTGTTACAATCCGTAATTTTTTATATTTGTGTTATAAGTTTGAAATGTGAATCTGTGTGTCTGTCTGTGCAATTGTAGCTCCTAAACGCATGAATCGATTTCAATTTAATTTTTTTATTTGAAATGTAATTCGACCGAAAGTTTTCTTAGCTATGATCCGTTTGCTCCATTTTACATAAAAATCACTGCTACAATGCATAATATGTATAGATTTTAGGGCAAAAATAGGTGTGGGGATGAGCTACGTATATTATTTGACATTATGATATCGTGTCTAATAATACACAACCTTATAGAAATAATCGGTAGGTACGTTGTACAACAATAATCAAATATTGTCATTTGAGTAATATTCAAATGTTGGCTAATATGTAGACATTATGTGTATACAGCTTTATTCGGATGTTTTGTTTAATAACCGAGAAGAGGTAGGTTGGTATATTAAGAAACAAAGTATAAAAGTAACGTTGGCAAAAATAGGGTTAGGTAGGTATCACTTAACTACCTATTTGTTTTTGTTGTTTGTTGGACGGATAAGCTATTGCGTACTTAATAAAGATGCACATGTATGCACCAGCCATATGGAACATGTCAATACTTGTTTCCTTCGAAGATTATTATGAACGGTGGCCTAAATCTGGTAGTGTCCACTGTCTAGATTCTCGGTGTCAGAAATAGATGCGCATCATGGACTTAAATGATACTAGCGGAACGCATAGGGTGGGATAAATTATGGTGCACAAGTTCTAGGTATGAATGTGGAGATATGCCGAAAATTTATCTAGTTTTGATAAAGTAAAGTAACGAACAAACATGTTGGCTTCGGTTTACCTACTCATCAATATAATCAAATAACTCATAAGTACACTTATAAAAAAAAGAAAATGCAAATGAAATGAAAAGTTTTTGGAATATGGTAGACATGTAGCAGCGGGGGGTCCGCTGAAACCAGTGAAATTTTGAAAGTGGCCTACGAGAGAAAGAAGTTTGGGAACCTCTGGTCTAGAGAATCTTGTTATTGTATAGTTTGATTCTTGTTTTCTACCTCTAGTTATAAGTTATTTTTAAGTATTTACTACATACTCTCAGAACAATCAGATATGCGTCGTACGTTGGTAGTGTAGGGTAGGTAGGTTTTTCATCATCTTGACTCGTGGCGGTCCTCCACAAAAAATCCCAAAATCCCA
>DWNK01000032.1:0-17363 GCA_018250315.1 Hyalothyrus neleus pemphigargyra | reverse complement strand
TTTTAATTAAGCAGCAAATCTCCAAATTGGTAATATTTACAGTTTCGTTACTTTTCGAATAAGCTTTACTTGCGTTGAAAATAAGTTGTATATTTGATTGTAATTTTAAACCTAATTTTTTTTATTCCCTATTGTTATTTTGTATACTTCAAGCGTTTTTGATAAAATGGGCAATCAAAAATACTACTTTTTGATTTGTACACATCATGGTAAAATATCAAGTTTGTGACAATACCTAGAAAACAAGATATTAAGTATGAAACATTTTTACTAAAATCTTCAGATTATTTTATCCCCAGCAAATTATTATCATCTAAACCGGACATAGAGATGTTTGCCAAATTCCAATTGATTGATTAGAGCACACGCAATGGATTAGCATGCATCAGTACATGTACGAGTATTGTTCTAATTATAGTCAAAACAAATGCTAGTGTGTCAATGTTTGTGTCACATGTTATCAAATGAGAGAAGTGGCAAATCTTTTGTTTCAACACCTACTTAATTTAATATGTTGGATAAATCTGCTTGATGATTTCATTTCAAGAGTACGCAATATTGGTATTGATATTTATTATTCTTATTTTACAAACGATTTTTGTTAAACTATTATTCTGCATAAATTAAATTACGTAGCGTTGGTACGGTTGCGTAGTCCAGCGTGCTGGATCAATATTATGTTCCCTATCTTTGTGACAATAGCTAAATATTTACCAACCTATTCTATTTGACTATATCACGCTGAAGTACTACTTTTTTAGTTGAATGCCCTTTAACACAAAGTACTACAATGTAAATACCGCGCTCAACCTATGTAATACTATATCATGCCATGCATGGATTATGTATCGGTTTAATTCTCAATCCCACTTACTTCTTAAGCTTTCATTTTTCGTGAGGGTATGACCTTTGGGGACTTCATTTGCCAAAGTCTTATCTATGTTTTCTTTGACGCGCTCGTGAAGTGGATCTCTCCATTTCTTCAACCCGACGTCGTCTTTTGACGGTGCCTTTTGTAGAGAGGGCTTACGCGGAGGGAGCTGTAATAAAGATTATAACTTTTATAATTTTTTATTATTTATTTATGTAAGGATTTTGAAATGTATATATCATTTATCTGTTAGATAAACCTTTTAGGTACGTTTGAAACAAAAATAAACTACATTAAAGTGTAATAGTGATCACAAGAGCTCTTTCTCTCTCAATGTGTCACACGTTGAACCTCAGTACCTTGCGGTGTTGAACTGCTGAGCTCAAGGTACGCTTGTAAGAGACCTACTGGGAGCATAAAATGTTTATGTACCTGTTACGCTTACGCATAGGTTTTGGCACTCGGAAGTGCTTGAGCACCAATGACCGTATCGATATAAAGCACAGGGGGATTGTGCGCCTGAGAGCTAGAGACCCTCTTCCCAACCTTTCTATACATCCTATCTCATCCCTTTCCTTTTTTCCCTTAAAAGCCAGCGAGCGTTGGCGACTTCTCTGATGTTGCAAATGTTCATTGGCGGCGGTGACTAATTACAATCAGGTATCTCGCCTGCCTCTTCATTTGGCTTATACATAAAAATGCAATTGTGTTAGGTGTTACCTTGGAAGGCGTTTTCTCTAATGGAGTTGGAGGTTTAGTGGCCATTTTCGATTTATCTTCTAATGTAGATTTAGAATCTGCTTTCTCTGGAACTTTTTCGTCTGCTTTAGATTTTACTGTTGCCTTTATATCAGGTTTCGACTTTTCCTCTGCCTTAGTTTTAATTTTTTCATCTATCTTAGATTTGGCTAAAACTTTTTCGTCAAATTTTGATTTTGTTGGCGTCTTTTCCTCTACTTTTGTAGAATGTTTAGGTTCTTTACTCAAAGAATTCGTAGAGACCTTACCATTTGGAGTCTTATCATTAATCGAAGCATTCTTTCCTACGTCATTCTTGTCTTGTTTTCTGTCGACAATTGTGACTGATTTGTCTTTAGACTTATCATCGATTGTTCTAACACTTTTTAGAATAGGCCTTTCTGGTGTTTTATCGTTTATTGGTTTCTCATCTGATTTTCCTTTGTCACTAGCTTTATCGATAGTTTTTACTGTGGATTTAAGAAATCTAGGTTTCTCATCAGCAGGCTTGGAGGCCTTATCGGCTAGTTTTGCTGCTGAAGGTTTTACAAGTTTTTCTTCTACTGGTTCAGTAATACCATTTTCTGATTTTTCTTTTATCGTTGCCTGTTTTTTTAGGGCCGCTAGAAATGAATAAAAATTAATTCATTATATGTATTTGTATTATTTACCTTATTTGAAAAGGCTAAAAATCGTTCTGGCGTAGGTAATTAAGTTACCTATATATTTCACCATACTGTTCTGGTTGGATTGAACTAATATTTTATCATACAAGAAGAACTAATGATTTATTAAGTTACTTATATTTACTATTTTACATTGTATAAAATATCATTTTGCATAATGAATGTCGTAGACATAATTACTGTAATAGTTGTGTAAGAATTCATAGAAAAAAAATCTTCCAATAATTTTTGGAATTCATCGTATAAAACGTATTAATCATGTAGGTATTGTTTCCAGTGTTTTTAAGTCGCGTACTTTTAGGATATATTATTTGTGTGTCGTTGATCGTGGGAATATTAACTATTGGTCATCAAATCAATAGTTAATATTGGTTACTTTACGAGACTGATGGAAACACGTGCGACCCCATCACACGATTCAATGCATTTTGGTGGCATTCGCGTTCGTAAATAAACATGGTTGTTGCCAAGATGGCCGACCTTCGCTATTTTCATGTTGTTACTGACAATTATACTTTTGATCATTTAATCGATTCTAAGGTTAAACAGCACAACACATTTATCCCTTTATTTTTAATAGCTTAATGTACAATTACTAAAGTTACTGATATCCTTACGAGTATAATAATCTTATATTGAGATGACATTAAGTATATGAAAAACGTCATCGTTTTGAAAATGTTATTGAATATAATATAAAAATAACTATATTAATATATTTTTACGAGACGTAAGTGTGTTTACGTATCATCAAGCCCATCCGTTTAATTCTGCCAAGTGTCCTATGTGACCACTTCCTAAAGCAAGGCCACTATTTTTTATTTATTTACTCGACGTTTATTTACGTATTGATATCATTTAGAAATAATGACGGCATAAACGTGGAGAACGTTCGCTGTAGGATGTTGGAGTGGGATCTCTTATAAATCATAGCGTTACCCTAACATCTCCGTTTATTTTGTAAAATGTCCGTCCTCTCTAAAAATATCGCGATTCGTTGGCGTCGACTGGCTTGGAATATCTCTTAACAACTCCAACGTTTATTGAATCACGCAACCAAATTGTGCCCCTGAATATCGCTCCATTATTCAGCAAAATTTGGAAAATTTGAACATAAATACTATAATCGTTAAGTACTATTTGGTGACTATCTTATATATAACAATACACAGTATTTTTGATCTTTTAAGTATTTCATTATCAACTTTAAAACCTAGATTCGCAATAAGAATATTTCAATTGAAACATAAATACGTACATATATAATGTGCGTAAATTACATAAAGAAGTTAAACGGCGGCATAAAAGGTACATATCGAAAGTGTTACAATGCAAAATAATATAAAAGTTAACTCAAATTTATTCAAACATAATTTAACGACTTCGTTTTCAGATTTGTATATATATATAAATAAATATATGTATAATTGAGGAAATACGTGATAATTTTGGCTGGCAAGAAGCTGTTACGTTGCAAAATGGCTGTTTTACAGTTTTTCACGACGCATTTAACTAATGTTTTATAGCAACATAATCTAATCCGACATATTATTGAAACACATTTAATTCATGCTAATACTACTTAATACGTTGTAGTAAGTGTGATATATATAAGAACAAAATATTAAATTAAGATATTATCAAGTGCATCGACAAAATCTTTTCCGTAACCATATTTCAATTATTGAATCTTCTTAACTCTACCTTTCCAAAAAGGACGTCACAGTAACACTTGTGCAACACACGATAGAACACAAAGCAAAACAATATCAATCAATCACAAAACAAACTGCAAGTAGTCTCAATATAATTTCTTAAGTCCAACACACAACGCGTCACGCGCTCTGAATCTCCAGACTAGCAAACTTGTGAACACTTTGGGAGAGCCGAAGTGTTAGAACTCATGTCCCTGCCAAAATTTCGAGCAGGTGCTGACGTCATTATGTAGGGAAATATATCAACCATCACTCTAATATAATATACAGTTTAAAATTTTCGTTTTTTTACTATTTAGTATCAGATGAAAGTAAATATTGAGATTTTTTTTTCTGTCGTCAAAGTGCTGCTATTATGCAATTGTAACACATATATAGTTTACGACGACAACAATTTAGATGATGATTAAATGTTTAATAGGCTTAATTATTTTCTACTTTATGGGGTAGTTCGATTATTTCTGAACCCATAGGGATACATATAGATGAGCTGTCACTGATTGCAGTAGCGGCATGCCAAGAAACTTGTAAAATTGTTCCACTTGAACTTAACTTCCAAAAGAACCACACTTATTCCACAAAATATATCTCAGGAGACGACACATAAAAAAATATTATCTTGTAGACCAAAGCGATAATGAACCAATCGTTTTAAAATATAAAGCATAAAAAGATATAGGAGTAGTAAGAAAAAAGGAAGTTTAACTTTGAAAAACACTAATTTATTTCAAGTCCAAGCCGATTGTTAAGAGTAAGCAAATACGTAGTAGGTAAGAGATTTGAAACAAAACCTGATCAACAGAAAATATATAAAAATAAAAACGGAAGATGAAATAAGAAATCAGCCATATTGCACAAATACATAGTGTTATACTTGTAAGTATATCTACTACGTATACGAATTACAACATAATCGTAACCAAATAGCGAAATATTTAAACTATTCTTAATAGTAATTGTTAGACTATTCTTATATTGCTAGAAAATACAACGTAATCTACTATAAATAAAGATTATTTCATTACATGGCCCGCAGATACTGCTAAGCCTGTCCTTGGACTAAGTAGTAGCTATTTTGCCTCAACAATATTTGGTAATTTCTATCAACAAACTACGAAGAGTCATAGAACCATGCAAACATCCACTTCACATTACTCCGAGGTTGGAGCCAAGTAGATCTCACCACGTTTTGGAAAAGCTGGAGGTGCCAATAAATGTGACCCATCATCAGGATTCTGACCAATAGGGGTCGTTGGTGAGAGGAGGTCGTCGAAGCTTTTAAGCTGAGTCATGATGGTCAGCAATGATGGACCGACTGAAGAGCATTAATGATAACCAATTAATCAAATTAAATAAATACTCATTACGATCAAATTAGGACGATTGTGATGAAGAGCGATGAGTTGAAAATCCATGAAAATTTATTTCCTTTCTTAGACGTCTTCCTTTGTTTTCTCTGAAGTCTTCCAAGAAAGATATAAATAAATATTGCCTAAATATATTTAACTTTTAGGACATTTTTTTTTGCTGTATTTCAATGAAATAAATTTGAGATAATCATTTAAAATATAGTAATCATTTATCAATAAACGTAAGATCCATCACATCATTACAGACTTTTGGTTTGTGTATGTGTGGTACATACATTTATATTTGTTTTAAATATTAAGATTCATTCATTCACCGAAAAGCTTTCGTGATCTTTACATTTTTTGAATACCGAACATTAAATCAAAAAAAAATTCTTGATGAAATATTCTTGAGGCCGCATACATTCTAACTGCATTCTGGATGGATAATAACTGAATGGGCGATTGTTTTTATTATTCTATGACTTATAAAGCTTTTGTTTTCAGTTGCCGCGTTTTATTTCAATCGATAGACGATGCAGAGTCCAAACGTAAAATAACATGTGAATGATGTAGAGATAATATGAGTAAAAGAAGCAGAAATGTGACACAAAAGTCGTCAAAATCGCATTGAAGACTTACGTTTTAATGGCTTCGTAACTGGAGTTTCTGCTGGTTCAGCCGCAGCTTTGGTTACACTTTCTACTGGTTTCAATTTCTTCTGGGTCCAGGGTGGTGGCGCCTCTGTATCCTTTTCCTTCACCCAGGGAGGCCTGAACGTCTCCCGCTTAGGGGCTGAAGTATCCCGACTTACGTTACCGATGGGCATTGTGGAGTCTGCGAAGAAGTTGTATGTGAAATAGTGTTTAGATATTTAGGATAGTATAAATTGTAGTATATGAAGAGCTTTTCGCAATTATAACTGAAATATTACTGCTGGAATTCGCTAACGAGACCTAGATTCTTGATAGCACACGTACTAAGGAGACGTAAATAAGTTAAATTTTGTTTTTAATTCTTATGACATTTTTTTCAGATACTTAGACGCCCCTCAGCCCAATCCTTAATTCTGCTCCGATGACGCAATTAATCTTATATTAACGTCGTGAGCCATCTGCTTCTCGCTTCTTGATTCTTGAGTAATGTCTGATGGGATATTTTTTTAATCTCATTAAAATTGCCAGTTTTTTCGAGTCAGCCTTCGATTCAGGTGTTAGGTTTGCACCAATATCCAGTTAAGTGTACAAATGAAGTTCAAGAATCTTTTAAACGTATCTGTATTATGTACTTATATGATTAAGGAAATATGTCGATTTAATAAACAGGTGTAAATAAATTAGAAATAAATATTTATTTTATTCTAAAATACTTAATTGGAAACCAGAAATTCATTCATAGATTAGTGAACAATGGCACGCAAGATATCTAGCGCCTAAAAGACGGAGATATTGATAATTCTTTCCAGACAACATTGACAACATAAAAAATTAAATGGCAAGAATAATTGTGTAATAGTTAATTAAAATTAAGACGAAGAGAATGAACGAATTATTATAATGACACCTTAATAAAAAGAGTAAGTTATAGTTTGTCGACCTTTTCTCCGCAAATATTGCACTACCAGAATCCTATCACGCTATTGAAGACTGCCAAACATCTTGCATAAACAAATTTCTACCAGAGACTAATGAAGCACGGCGGTCACAGCCTTGTGAGAAGCCTCTGTATTGGCATAGTGGGGCATGGAAATGTCGCAACAATAGAATATCCTTTAGTAAATTATCTATGGATGATATATATATTACAATTGTGAGATTCATCGTATTAGAATTATTTTCGGTTTTGTTTGGCAGTAACACTACGTTATATCAGCAACGTAGGTGATTCAAATAGTGAAATAAGCCTAATTACGTTATCCGTCTTATATAATCAGATTTCGCAAAGTGCCATAAATATTGATCCGTAATGTATTACTAGACATCAAAGCAATGTAGGTTCTGTAATAAGGCAGAGGAGTCAGTGATGCTACATGCATCACTGACTCCTCTGCCTTATTACTTATTTTACCTTATTACTCTGCGAGTGCCAAGCGCTATCTCATTACAGGAGTCGCATACCTACCAGAGCCCACAAACATCAGAGCTCTGAGCCCCAGGTACATTGTTCAGTTTATTCGAACAGTCGGCCTGGGGAATTAAATTTAGCTCACGGGGGAATAATCACAACAGATCACCTCTAGTCGCAGTGAAACATGAGCCTTGCCCCATCCCTTACCCCCTCCAAATAATAAAAACATTAAACAGAAGTCGTTGCATCAAAATCCGTTGCGTAGTTTTAAAGATCTAAGCTACATACAAGATACATACAAGGAACATACAGCGGAAAGCGACATTGTTTTATACATGTAGTGATGATTTACGTCGGTACAATTTTCACTCCACTCGTGCTTTAGTAAACTAAAACAAAATATGTTCGGTAAATCGAATCGGAATCACAATAATAATATCACTATTCTAATTTGTATTGTCATGTTTAGTTAAACCCTCTAGTTTCATATTACGTTCATTTCATTTACACTTTGATGTGGGTGCGACACACATTAATTAATCCATACAATACGCTGATAAAATCATAATCGTAGAGCAAAATAATAAACCGGGCGTTATGCTAAAATCAGTGATTTAGGAATTTTATTGTTGTTCAATAAACTCGAGCTGGAATCAACAATGACGCTGTATCGTCCCATATTAATTTAACAGTAGGATTTAATCGAGTATGATTGTATAGTAACGTGTGCAATTGTGCGTTATTAAACTTGCTTTAAAATTGCAGGAAAACATTCGACTTAGTGAGTTTTTCATCCCTTAGCCTATGGAGGTCAATTTCGGGACAATAATCCTTCAATAATTCCCTAATTTTGACTGCTGCACCCAGGTCTATGCCATCTAAACCCAGCGTCTTATTAAGGTCAACTCTTTCCCTTTTCCCTAGACGTGGATGTGGTTCTTTCCCACCGGTTATTAGTCCTCCGAACGCTGTAGCTGACACATTGCCACTACAACCTTGTTAATCTAAGAAAAGAACTATGTCGTACCAGTTTTCAATTTTGTTAACTTTGCAGGTTGGCGTAATGCTAAGCATAATGCTTTCCATAGTTGAATGACATTGAATGAATGAATGTTGAATGACTCTGACCTTTCGGATGCTTCTACAGGGACCATCCTCGTAACATCTGAAGTTTTAAAAGTTGGGAGTGTGAAGCCTAGAAATTTTGACTTTGCAAGTGTAATATTTGATCCTACTTATTCTGAAAAGATTCTTGTATCCAGTCTTCACGATGACGAGTTTGAATAACTAAGCTCAAACTAAATAGATAAACATGATTAAATAATTTCAACTCAATAATTCCAACATCATTAACTTCAGTTAATCTACATTTATACAACTAGAAAGTTACTTTCAAGTATTTAATTTCTCAGTTACGGGGAGGTATAGATGAAATGGAGCGATACGCGAAAGTTCCACCCAACTCCAATAGCCGGTGGAGTCGATAACTTGTAATTATAAAGTCTGATATTACAGATAGCCCGTAGTATACCGATCAGTTTCACCGCAAACGATTAATCGCCAAAGATTTTTCGCACTTAATTTTTTTCTTGTAATATCTTTAGTGGCGCAGCTAGCATGAGCGGAAGACCTGAGATTTGGAAGAAAGATTTCCTCTTTCCTACTGCCTCTTTCGTCTCATTCTCAAAACGTTTCTGCTAACTGTGAGTTCGGTGTCACGAGATGTCAAAGCATTGACGATATATCTGGTGCTGTAAACGTTCTACCAAACGGTCCACGTGCTTTCTCGCTAAGCTTACACATAAAAAGACCTTCCCGGTATATAGAGAGTGTCTTTGTCTAGAATTTCTGGTCGCACTTGGCGTGATTGACTAGTATTGTATGTTTAAACACGTGTTATTCAACAATTATTCTTCTTCATTAACTACACGCATTGAGAATGCCTTTACAATCGCTATTGTCTTAAGCGATAAAACAAGATATTAAATAGCCTCTAGTCTAGACACCGCAAGAAGTTTTCTAATCTCAAGGCCATAACCCATATTATATTGACGAGAAATATCGGCTAGAAAGTTTCTGTTTGTGGGGCATTAGAAAGTTATATGTAGTCACCGCCGCCTTTAAATATTGCAACACCAGATTCGCCAATGCTACGCTGGCTTTAAGTGGAAAAGAGATGTGATGGGATAGGAAGGATGGGAAGGGTGGGAAAACGGTGTCTGGCTCTACGCCCCAGGCGCAGACGCAGGCGCACTACTGAAACGCGACAATTCGCTATTGACTTAAAGATTACGACCTAGGGTTAAGGTTAAGATTAATATTGTTCTCGTGGTAAGGTCCCAATCCTCTGACTTGTCTTGTTACGGCGTCTCTGACGGCATATCCTCGGGACCCGTAAGTTTTCAAATAGATGCTGCTTCTAGTGAGAACGCGTCTTGAAAAAATTGAGCTTTGAGTTTGAGTTTCAAAATTCTGCGAAGTGATTCAAGGTAGTTTCACTGCTCTATTTTTCAGGATTAAACGAAAAAATACCAATTCGTAACTTTAATTCAGCTATCAAATCGAATTCTATGTTTATTGTTTATCGAAATTCAACCGACGTCAATAACCTTTTATCATAATCTTTTAGAGATAACTTTTATCCAGATATTGATATTGGTAATGAGGGTCACGTCGGAAGGGCATTTCAGAGGTCACGTACAGGTCAAGGTGTCTTAGGGTTCTGTGTGTAAATAGCTAAAGAACCCTTATAAATTTGTCATTTCCGTCTGTTCGTATGTTTTACTTCAAGACTATTAGTTACATTATTTCACTGCATTTAATATACATGCTCGTAATATTGTTACCTATTTTACTAATGTTAGATAATAGTCCTTAAATTATATACCTATTAAGTTACTGTTTTTGTACAGCTAAAACATGTTTACTTAAAAATATGTATACTTTTTTAAAATAAATATTTATTATTAAGAAAAACTGTACATTCGTACATACGTATACCACATCCGAAGCACATTAGCAATAACAAAACGTTATGCTATGCGTGAGTGATGTTGCTGCAGCAGTGTGGTGAAATATTACAAGAAATGGATGTGCCACGTGTGTTCAGTGGTACGGAACCCTTCGTATGTGAGTTCGACTCGTACTTGATCGGTATTATATAAACGTTTTTTTTCTGTCGATAAAATTAAACACGTGTTGATTACGGAACCCGTGTTCGTTTGTCCGAATCACTTTGGCTCTTTTAATCAAATTAATTTACACATGAAATCATTACTAATCTACCAGTAGATGACGGTAATCGGTCATTAACTATGATGTTTTTCAGTATTAACGTCTTCATTTGTAACAACATACTTTGTAACAACACAGTAAACACACGGGTATTAGGTAGCTCATATCTATCTATCTATAATTAAACATGTAATTGTTTGTTTGTAGAACATCGCTAACTTCCAAAATTCTAATGACTTCTGATTACTTCATAGAACTTATGTACTTACGACACGAGAAGACTTTCTGTCCAAGTGAGCGAACAGTCATGAATTTCTGTTTTAAAAATTAAAGTAGCATACCGAGGTCCAGACATTCAGTCCAGATATAGCCTACTAGATCCAGACTAAATGGTTAGATTTATTCAAATAAATTTACAAGTAACAAGATCCAAACTAAGGGTTATGATCGAGGTTTAGCCTATAAAGGTGGTTTGTGAACCATTTAAAATTTGGCGTTTAGTCCTCAGGGTTAGTACATATGTGATCGACTTCAGACCGACCTATTGTGATCATAAAGCTCCATACTAATTTTCCTTTTATATTTAGATATTCAAAATAAGGTGAAAACAGTAAGATGCAGACGCAAGCCACAGGTGTAAACCGCAGGCGCAGACCGCAGGCGAAGACCGCACTCGCAGACCGCGGGCGCAGACCGCAGCCGCAAGCCGCAGTTGCAGGCCGCACCCTACAGCCCATCAATATGTGCATTACAAAAAACTAAAACAAATACAAAACGGCCGTGAATCACACAAAACAATTAACCTAGATACGTGTTGAGCGCACCATGAAATTATAAATTATGTAGGAAGTGCAGAGCGAGTGAATCAGCGCTCGCGTGTCCGAGCGTGTAAACTGACTCGTAAAAGTGTAGACTTGGGCATTTTCGAAAAAGTTACATAAAATACTTGTTTTTAACCGGGATCATACTCGTAATATCACTTTACCGAATCTATCCGTGAGAGCTAAGTTTGTAAATAATTTAAATAACATTATAAAATAAATAAAAATAAAAATTGCAATCTGATAAATGAAAACTTTGTTCCTCCTTTAAGTGAATTGCAGGCACGGAGGAGTGTCATATTTAATGTTTATATTGAGTAGAAGTGCAGAAGCTAATATTTATACCTCGCGGCCATTGCATACATACTAATTAGTAATTAGTGTCCAATAAAAAGTCTACTGTAAATATAAATAAATTAATCATATACTACTTCTCTACTTATCTACCATTTTCGTAAACCTGCCCAATAATACCTTACTTGACTCATCGTAATCATCAATCTCAATGCTTGGCTGAAGACTCCTCTCAGAGTAAGAAGGGTTAAGCCATTTTACTATTTTACCAAGTCCAGATTTAGTAGACTTCACATACCTTAGAGAAGATTTTGTAGAACTGGTACGTAAGTTTCATCGCGATGTTTTCCTTTACTAATGAAGCAAGTGATAATTCATTTATAACACGAACATTCTTCGAAATAATCTTGGGTGCAAAATGTTCACTCGGCCTAAAGCCTAAGTTTACAGTTTCAGTAGTCAATATAACCTTGTACTTTATCTAAATATGAGTCAGCTCATATTGCAGATTTCTGGTTAATTCCATGCCCTTCGCTTATCGTGTGTGCATCAATGCTAAACATGTTCTAAATATTTAATTACATCAGATTGGGGCTCATGAACAATATAAATTTGCCAGGTGATAGATCAGTGTGGTTCCACCACACTGATCTATCACCGGCACACCCATTTCTGCGGTAAAGCATATTTTGTATTTCGATGGATAGGTGTGGATCAGCCAGCTCATACATGAGACTTAAGTCCTCGATGAGTATCAACGGATCAACACCAGATAGGAATCCTGTTCTTAAAATTCCTCATATTATATCCATTACTATTCACACTTCTTCGGATTAGTAGACTTCATGCACTTTTCATGGGGCTGAATAAAGAAGTATGAAGAATTTATGTATGTATAAACCTTACTTTAAAATGTTTATGTGCAGTGATGAGGCGTGCCACCGCATCACTGCCTATAAACATTACAAACACCAGAGAACTCAATGCTACACCAGTGAATAGGTGCGGATTAGGCTACCAGGAAGCAGGAACGCTTCGAGAATCCACTGGGCCTGAGGATATGCCGTCCGTAAGTTCGTTCCCTCCTCAACCCTCATTGTTATGTTTAAACATAAAAAAATAGTGTACAGCTCATTAGAATGACAAATTTTATCATATAATTCGGATATCAAATTAGTCTTATTTGTAGGGTTGACTTAGGCTATGTTTTATAAGCCACGAAGCTGTAGAATGCATCCAGACGTAAAATAATAAATTTGATATTTACGCTTTAAAAACAATTTTTTATTCATTTCAAGGTTATCAGTTATAATTAACTACTTAAATCGGAAATCGCAATGGCCCAGATAAAACACGAAATTAAATTGGTAAATGAATTGCTAATACATTCAGTGTTTAATAGAGCGATCAATACAAATGAAGCCAAGTTTAATTATTTTTATGGGCTAGTCAAGTTCAAGGTTCAATTAATCATCCCTGAGGGATGACACGCATGGGAGCGTGATTCCTGATAGTTTCCATTCTCTTTACGAAAGTCCAGTTCCATTAAAAATACTTCTATTAAAAATATAGAGAGGCCCAACGAGGAGTGATGCGGGCCGGTAAGTATTCTGCGCCGCCTATGAATTTGCGACACCAGAAGAGTCGTCAATGCTACGTCGTATTTGAATGGTAATGTGATGGGGTGGAATAGTGGGAAATAATAAATGAATCTAAGTATAGCAATGTTAGATGAGAGGATCCTAATACAGACAATCAGTGCTTAAAAGCAGCCTATAGTCACTTACTAATTAAGTTACTCTGAAACAGTAAAGAATTATTATTGTATAAGAATTACACATAAGCACCCCTAGATCAAAACTGTGTCAACTCAAAAGTTCTATCGACATGGCCTCATTTTCGGTTCCCTGGTTCGAATACTACACACACTACATATAATATAATACACAGGAAAAATTATTAAAAAGGATATACTTATGTAAAAGAAGTCTGTTAAAAGTAAGTCAAAAGTATGTTTTGAGTTGCAACCATTCTGATCTCTTTTTTTATGTAATAGCTGCCTATGAACATTTGCAACTCCAGCGTTGTCGCCAATGCTCGCTGGCTTCGAAGGGAAAAGGGACGGGATGGGATATACAGGATGAAATGGGTGGGAGGAGGGACACTGGCTCTCAGACGCACTACCGGAACACGACAAGTCGTTATTGACGGTAGACTCCGGCCTGGTAGTCGCTAGCCAGTTAGATCATACGATGGGACCTTACCACCAGCATCTAGGGGTGCGACATGTAGTTTTCAATAGGTCCACGGCCAATAGCCAATAGCGGCCAAAAGCGGTCACCCAATTAGCACTCGCGACGGTGCCTAACTTGGTTGATCGTAAACGATCTACAAAAGCCACAGTGCTGTGCGCTTCACACAACATGCGATTTCGATACAACCTAAATATTTAATTGCTGCCAAACAGGGCATCTGTTTAATGGACAATGACCTAGATTTAACACGTGCGTGATCATTAAATTTATCGTAAACATTGTTAATAATTGCTCTACAGCAAAATGACTTAATTGTAATATCTGTTACTATATTCCTGCTATAAATAAATTAGTAGTCGCTTGAAATTTACCATCCACTATCCCACAGGGTAACTACTACCTACCCGTTACGGAATTAAAAGCTACGATCAAAATCTATCCGTGCAAAATTCCTACAAAATCTAATTTCAATATTTTTCGACATTTCATCAAAATGAACTTAAATTGATATTTTGATACCCCAACGAGAGAAGTTATTTTTGACTAGTGTATCTTTGTGGCATCATAGCTTCCAAAGGGATGAACCAATTTTGTTTAGAAAAGCTGTGACAAGTACCACGAGACCGATTGATTCGAAATTTGGTATTCTGTTCATATCGTGTCCAGTGTCCTGTGATCGGTCACTTGATGTTAAAGTTATGATGATTATGATAATGATGTTATTAGTCCAATGCCCTTCCAAGTCAATAACCCATGATGACAATCAAGGTCATAGTGACGTCACTCATTGATAACAATTGTTTATCCAATTTCACTTTATCGCGTTTTGTAATCAGCACAATTTGCGATGAAGTGAAAATATTATTGTAGTTTTCATTTAAAAAATCAAAATTTGAGGATATGTTATGTGTTAATTTTCTTTTGTGATTTAGTATACACGTCTAACAGATTTCGATTAGTTATTTATTTTTGCTGCTTGCGGATAGCGACCACCCTCATAGGAGTCGAGTCGAGTAATTGAGACGATTTATCGTGTTCCGCTAGTGTTTCTAAGGATCATATTCCCTCTTCTCAACTTTCACTTCCTGTTGCAATGCCTCCGTCGGTGTTGCCACAACACCAGTAGTCCCGATGGCCATGGACAATGGAAATGCATCGCATGCATTTCCTCTTCCCACCCTTTCCATCCTTTGTATTCTATCCTTGATGACTTGTCTAGTCTGGCTTATGTTCATAAGCGGCGGTAACACTTACCATCGGGTAACTCGCCTGCCTCTTCGTTGAGCTTGTGAATGCTTTCGTGTGCTAAATAATGTACGTATTGAATTATGCACACCTACAACCTGTCTATTAGGTAAATAAAGAGACACGGTCATTATTTGTTTGTGTATGTAAAACAAAATTACGAATACCTACAAATATTATACAACTACTACTACTGGTACTACTCCTACTACCTATACGACTACTACTAACATATATCATTACTAATACACTACTTATACAACTATACTATACAAACACAAATAAAAATGTATATTAACACAAAATATTTGATATGACGTCTGATGTATTCTACATAAATTTTTTTTTGAAAAATCTTTTTCTTATGATCTTTATGATTGATACAGAGGCTAAATCTAAATATTTTTTTTTAATTTTCGTCTATGTGTTACCGCATCACGCGGTAACAACGTAACAAATTTTGATAAAATTTGGTATGGTGAATTAATTATAATTTTCTAGACAATTAGTAATAATTGTCTGAGTTAAGATATGTGTATAATACTTATTATAAATTATACATAACATTCTCATTCCAAACGGAAATACAAAAACTGGTTCTATAAACAATATTGATGCTCCCGTGCACGAAATTTAATTGTAGATACGTAAAGTTCTCGGGGACTCCCGACTCTTACCAGATTGGTTCCGTACAGCATGCTATATCTTAAAAAGATCTTCTCGAAGAAAACAATGCTAAAAATAACAATGACGTTATCCCGTATCTTATCTGTGCGACGGATTGTCTGCCACACACGATAGGGATGGAGTACTCTCTGATATCATAACATGGATTTGTGGTAGAAGGTGACACGGTTACTATCGTATCAATGGCCTAATATAATCTTTGGAAAATTTGATGATTGGAACTACGTACTTGCTAACCGCCCTGGGTCATTACCCCGTTACTAGCTCGAAGTTTATGGTAAAGTACACGAGGTATTTTAGGTCGGGCTTCGATAAATTTAACGGTATAGAAGATATGTGATATATGGCTGGTGGTAAGGTACCATCGTGACCTGACTGGCTTCCACCCTCAGGTCGGAGTCTACCGTCAATAGCGACTTGTCGTGTTCCGGCAGAACGCTTGAGAACCAGAGCCCCTCATCCCACCTTTTCCATACGTCTCATCCCATCCTTTTCCCCGGGAAAAAGGCGTAACAGTGGCCAATTCTCTGGGTTGCAAATGTTTATAGACGGTGGTGACTACTATCAGGTAGCTCGTTCGTTGGACTTACACATAACAATATCTTATACACATATACCATATCCGTAAAATAAATTCTTACATTAATGAATACCAACTAAAACTTGATTTTAATTTTTTTGCGTAACCAGGCAATCATTTCTCGAATATACCTACTGCTGTTTCTCGTTAACGAGGTGAATCAACCTTTGTTGCACTACAAGATAAAATGAAGCCCAATAAAAAGGCAGACCTGACAAATTTCCGTTGTCCAAATCCGAAAAACTTAACGTAGCAAGACGTTTGGACGATTATCCACCTATACATAAAACATGAGACCGAAGCGGTCCCTATAAAACCTCTTACACGAAACCAAATTAATTTGGTCCGACTATTTAGCATTCATTCTGATCGGACGGTACCCTTGTAGTCGCTTTAATTCGAGCCAACTGAATTAATCAGTCCAGATAAAGACTTTATTGGTTACAGGACGGAAAACCTTTGATAAGGCTTAGGGCTCGCGCAAATTGCATCTGCGACGGTTCCATTGGCAAAGCTATTTTTAAAACGATATAAATGCAATGCAACGCAATAAAATTAGATCATAGATTTGGATCTCTGGTGGTAAAGTCCTATCGTGTGATGTGACTGGCTAGCGTCCATCCTCAGGCCGGAGTCTACCGTTAATAGTGACTTAGATAGTTAATAGCGCCTAAGAGCTAGAGCTCCCCTTCCCACCATTCCCATCCTTGCTATCCCATGCCATCCTATTTTCCTTCAAAGCCGGCGTAGCATTGGCAACTCTTCTGGCCTTACAAATGTCCATAGGCGGCGGTGACCACTTTCCATCAGGTAGCCTGCCT